>JASSUY010038164.1:18642-98860 GCA_032466535.1 Forpus xanthops | reverse complement strand
CTGGAAGGCTGCTATGAGGTCTCCACGCAGCCTTCTCTTCTCTAGGCTGAACAGCCCCAACTTTCTCATCCTATCTTATTCAGCTATACATGAGTGTTTGATCAGTTTCTCACTGGAAGTTCACTGAGGTACTAAGACATCTGAAAAATAAAAAAAAAAAAAAGAAGGGAAGAAGGTATTCTTACAGAAGAAAAAAAGTATTTGTGGTTCTCAAGAAAGCTGCTTGCAGCATGGATTCTACCACATTTGTCTTGAAATCATTCCTATTGCAGACTGTTTCCTAAGCCTAGAAATACTGGCCTCACATTACACAGTTTTAGGATCTTCATCCCCCATCATTTTGCAGGTTACTTTTACTTTTGTGAGTTCTATTTGCTGCAGTGGGACAGCTCCTGCTTTACAATGACTTAGAACAGAGCATCTTTCATATGCTTATCCCAACTTTGGCAAATCAGAAGGAGGTACTGAAGCTACTCAGTTATTACAGGATTCTTCCTCATAAAGTCCACTTCCCCATATAATCATATCATTAACAAAGATATCCGGGAGAGGCTGACCTGTCACGTTAAACTAAGATCACTATTACCTACTGTTATGGCCAGTGTTTTGAGTGGGATCAGAAGTTTGGGCACTGGAATGGGCATCCCCAAATGCCTCAGCATTCCAAACTAAATCATTATTTAAATAGAGAAACAACATAGGAAAAGCTGTTTGTGGGATATTTCATAATATATTTCTAATATTTCCAGTAAGTATTCTCAGGGATCCAGCCTGCACTGAAAAATAGCATAAACCCTTCAAGTCAGAGATTCTATTCTTAAAACAGAAAGCAAGATATATGTTAGAAATTACCTTGGTGTCCAGACATAATGCAGTGAGGTGTATTTCTCCAACCCAAATTTGCACATGATATAAAAGAGGTCAGTTTGACAGAGTGCATCCTGCAGTCAGCAGCTTCCCAAAGTGTTCAAAGAAAGATGCATCTTTTCCTTTTTAATCAGACATGAATAGATAGGGATGTTTTTATATACACTCGAAAGTCTCTTACCCTGCAAGTTGGCCCATTCACTGTGATTTTTCCTGGAACATGGTACTACCCAGGGTACCTATGCATATCATAGCCTCTGCCATCGTTTTTAATAAGTAGCTTATCTCTGTGATGCAACTAAAAGCAATCCTGAGTGTCTCCAGGGTTTGTTGTAATTAAATTTTATTGTTGTATTTGAAAATGTACAGGTTTTGAAAACTGGAGCAAGAAAAATGGAAAGGAGATTCTAGGAGGTGATAGTCTGATTTTTAGAAGTTTTTAACCCTTTGTAGTTTCCAGATTGACAAGCTTACTTATGCTTCCCAAGCAACTGTTCTTATACAGAATTGAAGCCATATAGCAGCTAGCATGGTTTATTAGCTGATGTCAGGTAACCATGCAAAGATTATCAGTTACACCTGCAGTCAGGTGCTGTAGGATTCTTAATAAGATTGTACAAGGCCTTTTCTGAAAGTCTTGTATTTGCTGTTGCCCCTTTCTTCTCCAAGTATTTACCGCTACAAGAGAATTACTCCAAGTCATAGTGCTGCCCATCGAGTGCTGTGGGGAAAGGCAAGGTTTGCCAGCTTCTGATCTGGACAATCAAGACGTGTTGGTGTTTTGAACAGAAAACTGACAAGGTTATCTACAAGTTTATCTGGCATTACACTGCTCAGGCATCACCACCCAAGTCACTGAGGAGTGCATGCAACTACATCTGGGCACACACCTTGCGTAGTCAGTGGAACTGCTTCCATTCTGCATTCAGGGACTGAGCTTCACCTTGGCCATTGTACCTGTTTCCAGTCTCTAACCGAGACTGCTAATCAAGCAGTTTCCTCCTTTTGTTTTATTCCTGCTTGATTTGCTTACTATGGGATGCCTCAGACTCATTTTGGAAATTCATATACCAATTTTTTCCAAATCAAAGTATTTCCTCCAACAATGTCATCTTTTCTCTCCAGCATTGCTACTAATCTTTATTTAGTTATTTACTTTGCAATTTCTAGAGGGAATGGATGTGCCCAAGGCACCCCTTTAGGCAACACTTTATATCAAGGTTCCATTTATAAATACTTTATGCAGGGCTAATGAATGATTAATAGATGTTTTAATGTAGGACCAATCAATTGTAGATTTTGCAATGTCCAGCAGACAAGTAGGTTTCTTATAAGCATAAATTATAACCATATCTGACATCTTCTACTGATGGGCTTCTAAACATCTATAGCATACACACTACTCATATCTGTAACACGCTTAAAACATCTACTAATCACTGATTAATTTTTCATAACCTTTTTGAAGCAGAGCCTGTCCATGGAGTACATCCCTTATGGGTGTCTGTGATGCTCCATTTCTATAGGATTGATAATTTACTTGTCATCTAAGTCTTACTAATTGTAGCTCAAGCATTAGGCTTTTATGAGTTAGCTTTCAGCATTTACACCTCAGCCTAAGAAGAAATGTCTTTGCTGTCCCCAGACTTTTTCTGTCTCAAACTTCAGACTGCTTTACCCTGCTAATATGCATTTTGCAAGTTCTGCTAAAATGCAATGATTCTTAGGGGGCAAACCCACTCTAAAATTCATTTTCAGCCTAAGTTGGACTCAGTTTGTTTGATTGTTCTCCAGACAGCTGTCCCAGTAATGATGGTTCCCAGCATTTTAGTTTGGGGGATTTTTTTTACTGTCATTCCTGTGTGCTTGGTTCAAAGTATGTCCATTCTCAGAAAAGTATGAGAAAATATAAACTTCACAATAATCCAATGAGCAAGCCATCTACCAGAGGATGTTTGATTCAAGCAGAGGAACACACATTTTGTATGTCTGATAAACCCAAATGCTGATAGCAGCATTCCTCTGTGGGTTTCCCATAGTCTCCAAAGTTGAAAGCCATGACTGTGCTCTCTGCTCTGTTTGGAGCACTCAGGTAGACCTGAGTGAAGTGCGCAGTACAACTCACTTCCTGAAAATATGAGAGTCCTGCAATTAATCAGCGGCAGTTGAAAAGCAGTAAATTGCTTAGTATCATATTTTGCAAGTAAGTTTTGAATTATTAATTGCTTTCTACTGAACTTAATCCCAGGGTTGAGTCCTCTGCTGTGATTTATCTAGATGTTGAGACCAGTACTTTAATGATATTAATTAAAAGAATCTGCAGGCTTTTCTCATTTCTGGGATCATTAGCAAAATAGTCTCTGTTCTGAGTATCCCCAAGTAAATATCTCATTCCCATTTAAATCAAATAGTAATCTTTCACTGATTGCTGTTTACAGCAGGATTAGGCTGCTACACCTGTAGCATTAGCACATTGAGCCTTCAGAAACACATCAAGCATAACTCAAAAAAAAGGGGAAGCGATGAATAAAGGGTAAAAAAGGAGAGTTTTATTCTTCAATGTTAACATGGAATTTTCTTTGGCCTTCTTAAAACCATTCCTTGTCAAAGACACCAAAGCCTCAGAAATAAGAACCTCTCAGAAGTACTCAAGCTCTCAGAGCAGGCAGGATTTCACCCACATTAGCACAATCACTTTTATGTTATCTAGTTAGCACTCTGGGTTTCTGGGTTTATCAGGTTTTTACCATGACATTTTCTCTTTTTTTCAGCTGGTTAATAATCCACTAGCAAGTCAAGCAGCAGCGGCTGCAGCTGCAGCAGCCATGGGCTCAATAGCAAGCTCCCAGGCCTTTGGCAATGCCCTCTCCAGTCTTCAGGGGGTGACAGGTCAACTCGTCACTAATGCACAAGGACAGGTGAGTAGAAGATGGAGAAAACAGGGAATTCTGATGGCAGGCTGATCTTGGGACAAGAATGAGTTCCGCTTGTATGACAGCAATTTAAAAGCGCACATATTGAAGATAAATAAATATTGATTTGCCAGGCAAGGTAAGAAATGGAAGGTCTGAGAACTGAGAAGAAGTTAGGAGCTGTTTGAAAGTGTTTTCAAGCCAGAAAGAGCTTAGGATTTGTTTTGTTTTAATTCAATATATAGAAAAGATCAAAACAATGCAGTAATTTGGTATTTTAAAAGTCCAGCAACCTGTGATTCTTTACAAACTTAGCAGCTTCTTCCATTTACATCTGCCTAATAACAGACACCTGTATTAAAGTGCTGATGTGCTATTAAGACTACACTTTTTTTTTTTTGCAGATTGCAGCATTTCTGTATTACTTAGTCTCTAAAACCAATAGTAAATGTTTCAAGTAAAGGAACACAAATGGTAATGAAGTAGCTGGGATGGATTTAGCTGGGTGGCTTGTTCATTTGATGGTTGATTTAAGCAGTTTGCAATGACTCTGCATGTCTTTAGTGACAAACCTGGGAGAAACTTCTTCTTTAAAGAAAATTTCCAAACAGAATATTGAACAATTTTTATGGTGTGTCTAAGAGAGAGATCTTGTGTTATATGCACTTGGGAGCTGCTTATTTGTTACTATTTCATTCTTAATATGATGGAGAAAGTTATGTATCTGAAGCCATATATATATATATGCAAATAATTCCATTGATGTAGCATGCTTAAGTGGTTTTCAGATTTTAGCCACTGTCATTCTTTATTACATTTACTAGGACTAAAATTAACACAAGTACTTGTTTCACATAAAGTCACTGCAACAAATCTGTCACTATAATTTATGAATGGACCTGGTAACTGAATAATTTGAATGTCATTATTCTAAATGCTACAGGTTGTATGTATGGTGATATCCAGTGGATCTTAGGCCCTGGTAAGCATGTACTGAAATGGTGAAGTTTGGGTGAAATGTGAATCTGAAGTTTAGTTTCCATTCTTACTGTTTACTATGGAGAAACAATGTGAAGAGCAGGTTTCCCTCAGGTCATTTTCTATCTCCATGTGATTTAATTGGAACAGGGGTGACATTTTTTATTTTGGCCCATTAAGAAATAAAAGACAACACTTTACAGGAGCCCTCTTTTTTTTTTTTTTATCATAACACATAAACAAAGATCCATCCTGAGCTTCACTATTGCCATCCAAGTCCCAGAGAAAAAAAATGCTGACCTTGTTATATTTACTGGGTGGGTGCAGAATTGTTCCATCACTACCCTGAGGGTTGAACGATGGAGCTTGTCAAAGTGAGGCCTTATCTAATGAATCATCTTATCGCAGGTGCACACCACACATATTAAAGGAGGATTGTATGAACAATGTGCCCTCTACAATAACCTTTCAATGTCTACTTTAACCCTTGTTTCAATCCCTTTTCATCAAAGGATCATTTTATGCAGCCAGCTTTAAATGGAGGCTCTCAAAAGCCTATTAAGATTTCTGGAGGGATGGAGTATTGGTTTGGAAGAAAAGTTGGTTATAATACCTATAACTCATAGTCAGATCAGCTCCAGCTTAGAAGCCTGCTTGTTTCTCTGTGCTCCAGAAATAGTTCACAATTGCCACTCAAGTGAGGCACTTGGCACCAAAGATGTTCATTGTAAGACCTGAAGGTACAAACCCAGACTAGATTTTTGATAGTTTATCCTTTACATGTTCTCCACAGAAAATGTAAGTTAAGTGTGGTCTTTCATTGTGTTTCAAAAAAATGCTGCTGTAAAGATCCTACTGAATGAAACTGTAGATTCCCTCAGGCTGAGCCTCATTTATTCCACACATAATGTGAAGTCCAATAATTCCACAGGTTGCAGAGGAAGAGAAAAGAAAGGAAGAATCTTCCCTATTGTTGGATAAAATTACAGAATCGGTTTGCCTAGGTCTTTTAGAGAAGAGCTGTCTTTTTATTACTTGTTTTTACAAATGTTCCTTCGTCTATAATCAGCACTGCAGACCTTGCCAAAATACAGGTAAATATCAGTAATAAGTGTGTAATGTAACACCCGTTTTTATAATATTCAGTAGAAACTCATGTTGCTTAGAGCACAGTTCTGAAGCTATCTCTCTACAAAACAGGACTGCTCAGTGTAACTAAACTATATTCCAGAAATTAAATTACATTGCCTGCAAATTGATAAAATTATAGCAACCAAACAAGCACTGAAAAGGTATATTTCTTCAAAAGTGGGAGTGCAAGTGAATGGTAATTTGGGATACTCCTTTCTGAAGGATCTGCTTGCACTCATTAAGGAGCCAGATTTCCATCATACATTAAAAATCTGCCCTTTGCAAATTGCTCCTTTCAAGGAATTGTACTTGTAACACCCAGAATTCACTCCTGCAAATATAAGGCTGGATGACTTACCAGATTGTTTGTATGTGCAGTCTCTGTAATTATACACTGCTTCTGTTACAGAAATTCAAGGCTTGTAAATGTCTGTCTGCCTAAGTAAATGTATGGTGATCAGTACTCCCTGGAGACTTTAAAGTTTAGGTCAAATCCAGGATCCTGTGGCAAATTTAGGGAAATAATCTTATAAAGGACATATGGCATGGCCTTCATTCTCAATAACGTAGTTCTTACAATCACAATAACAAAACTATATATATTAACAGTCATTTATATAGAGTATTTGTTACTAATTTAATTTTTGAATTCACAATTATGGTATGATGATTTTAATTTGTTTTTGCTTTGGATGGTAATATGAACCATAATACCATAGCTCCCCAAAACGACTGCAGCAAAGAGGTCTAATCCATTGGAATAATATGATTAGCTCACCTGATTAATTTGATACAGTACAGGTAGAAGACTCTAAATCAAATTTTCGTTTTCAGAGGCACATTATGAAGAGCTATTGGCCCCTGTAACGCTGGTCACTTTCTGTTTGCCCGCAGCACTTTCCAGGAAGCATTTGCAGGACTGGGCTTCATATCTTAAATTTAAAGGCCAGGATAGCAGAATTGCCAGATTCCACCCTGTCAGTAGATTTCACTGATTTCAGAGAGGACCTGTTTACCTGTTTGACTTCAGCTTGCCCTTATGATGGCATCCTGGTGCCATTGCTGCCCTTGGATTCTTCAGAGATGGAACAACCCAACATTTCTCTTTTGCATTCTGTTACTACAAAAGAAAAAAAAAACACATTAGGAGTTTTGAGTGGGGTTTATTACATCTATTAAACACATGAAATCTGTATTTGGCTGTTTTCTTAATCTTTGTAAGGAGATGAACCCCACACATACGGAAGCAAGGTTGATGCTTCTGGTTTCTGTAAGTGCTGCCTGCAAGCCAACTTTCTGCTTGTCTAAAACATGGTACTTTTTGGATAAATGGGTAGTTCTCTGATAGGAGGAAAATGCATCCTAATTCAGTGATTGGGAAATAATAAGTAAAAAAATAGCGTGATAAGAGTTGGCATTATAAACTGTCTTATGATTAAAGAAGGCAATACATTCTATTTCCTGGTTAGTTCATACAGAAAACTGAGGAAGTATGGTGTAATTGTACATTACATGCTTTAATTGAACACTGAATTTAATTGTGATGACATCAGTATAATCTAAGAATGGAGGAACTCGGGCTTCATTGTGCCCATGACTTGCTGCTCTTTAGATGTGAAAACCCTTCTGTATATGAAAAACCTTGAATATAGTTCCACCCTGGCAATTAACAAAAATAACTAATTTTTGAGAGTTGTAGTCCACAAGTAGCTCAGGAAACTAAATAGACAGAGAGGCATTGTTGATCCAATTAGATAATAGGAGTACTTTGGTTCTCATTATTCTGATGAGAGGGTACACGTTTGCTCTTTGAGCTTCTTGATGGTAAATGGTGCTAATGAGGCCTGATGGATTCCCTGTTCCTAACAAGCCTCTCAGCAGTGCGAGTGATTACAATGGAGATAGATTTGATGGGATGCGCTCCCTTTTGTAGTGTCTCAGCTGCTGACACTCTGCGACATAATCAGGTCACGGAGCCGGTCACAGCCATCAGCAAAAGCCATAGCTCTATCCCTCATTATTAAAGTGCATTATTCAGTTGCAGGCCTTCACAATACTGCCAAGGGCCTTTTTTCTTCTTCCTTTTTTGTTAAGCATCAGTTCTCAAACACAAGAGTTAATAAAATCATCAGCTAAAGAACTAGTAAATTAAAGAAATGGAAATAAAGCGCTCCCTTTCAGATTCGTTGAAGGATCACAATTAAATAAGCAGGCAATTTTTCGGCACCACACACTGTACAATACAATGTAATATGTCATGTTCAATAAAAACAGGGAATAGGATTTTAAAAACAGTGTTGTCCTCATTGTGGTCTGCCTTGGAAAGTGCTAAAGTATCTTCATTCCAAAAGAAATGTCTTTCTTCCCAACTATTACATGTGTATATGTAGGTACTGTTATTGTAGCTACCTTTTTCTTGCTATTAGTTTACCTTTTTCTTGGTGTATTAGTTTATAATTCTAAGCATAGAAGCTGTTCTGTCTTAGTTAAAGTGGACAAGGCTACAGTATGGAAAATATATGATAGGCCATAGTGCTAGGACTGCACTGTTCTCATAGACAAGGCCATTGCCTTCTTTTGGAGAGTGAGCCAGTTACAAAGTGGTGTAGGAAAAGGTGATTGCACCATTTTCTATCTATTCTGATGGTATTCAGTTGGGGCTATCTTCCCTCCAAAAGAAAATACACTTCGAAAATCTAAGGTGGATTTTAATGCGGTTTAGTTAAGCAAGTGAGAAAAAACTGAGTGGAGAGCTTGGTTTTATTATTTATTTATTAACTTTTGCTTTCAGTTTCATTTCAGCTGTTTATGAGGAAGTTTCAGCTAAATAGAAATACAGGATTCACACTGTTCATGTTAAATCACTGAAGTCACTGTCAGTAGTATAGGGTTTTTTTGTGGATACAAAGAGACTAATACATTGCTTGGTTTTATTTTTTTCCTATTATTCTTCCTCAGCTCTAGAATTGTTCCTCCTTTTTCTTGCTTTGCTACAGGTCAAAGTACAAAGTTAGCATTATCATTTTAGCATTTTTACACTAACCAGCAAAATTGGTACTTATCACTGGGAATGCAAGGCAAGCCTCCTCATGGGACTTGAAAAGATAATGTAGGGTGCTTATTGGGTTGATTTGGGGCTTTTTAACTCTCCTAGACATCCTGGGAGGCCCAAGCCATGTAATGTTGTAACACTCCTCAAAGTCCTTCTGATTACGTGCAATTTGCGCTGTTCAGATCGTGCAATGTCCGTTGGCCTTTTCTCTTACAAATTGTTATCATTGCACCATCTGTTTCAGCTATGCAGCTCTAATCCACGCTAACAATTAACGTTTTAGCCCTCACAACATCTAACAGTGTTCACAAAAATCTAAGCAATAATTGTTTTAGTAATGTCTGCTAACAGAGTCTTCCCAGGGCTAAGACTGACAGAAGTCTGAGTTGATGGTATCAGAATGTTATACAGTAAGGGAATTTCATGCAAGCCCAAGATAATAAGAGGCACATGTTGAGGGAGGGGCTAGAGAAAGAATTGTAATACTCAAATAATACTAGCATTTAAGAACATTCTTTGGAAAACACTCCATCAGTAGAATCTGGTTTGACAGACCTTCATATTAATATCTTGAATTTCTGCTGGGTGGAGCCTGACTCTCTTTTTTCCCCCTCAAAGTTTCACTGGGCTGAATACATGTAGTTCTGCTGTTTGCAGGAAGAAAAGGCACATAATTTGAGAAAAGGTCATTTGCAAGGCAAGGGGCTGTTTTCCATTGGCTTCCTCTCCCCACAGCTAAACATTGAGGAGGCTGTTTGTTTAATTACATCCCAGGTGAATTTGAATCAAAAGACAAGTAATTCTTTTAATATACTTTTGCTGACTGTGCCTTTATTTCATTGCACTATTTCTGTAACCTCAATTTCAGCCACAGTGGCATAAATGTAAAAATGTATGGACCAAACTCTCAGATCATGCAAATTGGTAGTTTCATTGAAATGGATAGGGAGAGAGAGTAAGGCTCATTATACCATAACAATAGCCAGCTAGGTTCTTATGTATATTTAAGGCAGAGATCATTGATAGATTTTGGATATCCACAATTGTAGAGTATACATCCACATTTCTTAAAACAGTGGTGAAATTTAGAAAACTGCCATTTGTACCATAGAAAAGTGCTACTCAATTCATAAGTTCAGAACCACTGAGGGGCCACCATATTTAACAGAAGAAATTTGACTTCCTCACAAGAAAAAAAAAGTAAGGGCAATGTAAAAAAGATTCAGGAATTAATTATCCGAAGAAACAACCATTGCAAAAAACATTGCAAACCCCCATACGAATGACTCACAGCCTGCTTGGACAAAGAGGCTGCTTTCCTCCAAAGCCCCAGGAGAATGAATACTAGAAAAGAGAAGTTCAGAACAGGTGATGAGCTGAGGTCAAACCTCTAATGCAGGAAACTCTTGGTATTCCCAAAAACCTCCCAAGACCAGAGCTGGCATGTTAAATGATACTTGTTGCAAATAGCCACTGCCAGGGGACCCACCCTTAATAAGAAGAGTACAGAACCTTCCTTTTCCTTTTTGGAAAAGACATACTGGAGTCCTACTGGTTCACAACTGAAGGCTCCAAACAGATTTACCACGGAAAAGGTAATAGTGCACTGAAATCTCTACCAGCTTGAAAATAATCAGCATCTACCCAGAAAGGCTGCTGAAGTTTCTCTCATCTAGCTTGCAACAATTACTTTGAGTACTAAACTTCATACTTCAGATTTGCAGCTTCTTGCCTGGATCTCTGCCCAGAGTATTGTGCCTTGGACAGAGATTTTTCCAGAGCTGCCCAAGTCTTATTTCCAAAAGCAACTTATATACCTGTAAAAGCCTGAGTTTCCTTCAGTCAGTGTTGTGAGGCTTAGTGCTTGAAGGCATGTCTATTCACTACAGTGCAGCATTGCAAGTCCAATAGACCGTACATTTATATGTCTCAGTGCCATTCTAGCAGAAGTCCCAGAAGCCAAACCTTTGGTAGTATGGTGCCATGGCTGGACTAATTAATTCTGCTTCTCAACAAGGTGATGTACGATCTACCTCATTACTTACTAGCTCTGGGGTCTTGGTAGCACACTACACTGTGTGGAGTAAATATACTTCGAAGAGAGCCCTAAAAGCCTGAAGCATTTAGGTACTTTTGAAAATGTTATTCACAAAGCTAAATTAATTCTTTCAAGTCAGAAACACAGGACATACCTGTCCTTTTGTCATTGCCTTCTTGATTACTTTTGCATGGGTGAGAAAACCAAACTAAGTACTAGTTCAGCTTAACTACCAGTTACATGAAAGGTACATAATAAATAGAAGAAGGAAATGCCACTCCTATAATCTGCTCATCTCTGCATTGTGAGGCGGTTATAAGCATGGCAAATTTTCATTGTTATCACCAGTGACATACATCACAGTCAATGAAATCTTTCTGCTCTATGGAGGTTCTTACAGGGCTCCCCTTATCATCATATCTTATCACCTTCCAGTAACGCATTAAGAAGCATGACTAGTGACTGTCAGAAATTGGTCTTCCTCTGAGGAGAAGCTTGTAGAATAGTCATATATTTGATAAGGGCATTTGGGTTTGTCTGTTAGGAATTTCTTTGTTTCACTCTGCTTTTAAAGTTGAGTTTTCATTTGGATTTAAAAATCTTAATGAAAGGGCTTTATAGGATGCGTATTGCTTGTATTTGCAGTAGAGAAAGGCAGAGAACAGAAATATACTTAGCTTTTGCAGCATGATGTAGTGAAGCCAAAGGTGATAAACCCACTGACGTTCCCCAGCTAGTTTTGGTGTTCATTCCATGTCTTTGACTTTCCCCTAACCACAGACTTTGCTGTGCACAGAGGAGGTTTGATCGTTATTATCCTGAAAGACTGAATTTGGTAATTACAGATTTCATCTAGGAGCATTAAGTGGCCATTTAGATTTCTGGGAACCAGACCAAGAGGAACTTGAACACAAAGGCTGACGTTTTCCCTAAATTCATTGAAAATTCTTTAAGACACAATAAGTTGTGCTCAATGGCTCAATGTCCCTCAGGGATCTCTGTTGGGACTGATCTTGTTCAACATCTTTGTTGGTGACATGGAGAGTGGGATTGAGCGTGCCCCCAGCAAGTTTGCTGATGACACCAAGCTGTGTGGTTTGGTTGGTACACTGGAGGGAAGGGATGCCATCCAGAGGGACCTTGGCACACTTGTGAGGTGGGCTGATGCCAACCTCATGAAGTTTAACCATGACAAATGTGAGGTCTTACACCTGTGTTGGAGAAATCTCAGGCACAGCTACAGGTTGGGCAGAGATGAGATTAAGAGCAGCCCTGCACAGAAGGACTTGGGGGTGTTGGTTGATGAGAAAATGAACATGAGCTGGTGGTGTGTACTTGCAGCCCAGAAAGCCAACTGAATCCTGGTCTGCATTAAAAAGAATGTGACTAGCAGGTCAAAGGAGGTGATCCTGCCCCTCTATTCTGCTCTTGTGCAACCTCATTTGGAGTATTGTGTACAGTTCTGGTGTCCTCAACATAAAAACAACTTCAGAGGAGGGCCATGAGGTTGATCAGGGAACTGGAGCACCTCCTGTATGAAGATAGGCTGAGAAAGTTGGGGCTGTTCAGCCTAGAGAAGAGAAGGCTGCGTGGAGACCTAATAACAGCCTTCCAGTATCTGAAGGGGCCTATAGGGATGCTGGGGAGGGACTCTTCATGAGGGACTGTACTGAGAGGGCAAGGGGTAATGGTTCAAACTTAAACAGGAGAAGTTTAGATTGGATCTGAGGAAGAAAATCATTACTGTGAGGGTGGTGAGGCACTGGAATGGGTTGCCCAGGGAAGTTGTGAATGCTCCATCCCTGGCGGTGTTCAAGGCCAGGTTGGACAGTGTCTTGAGTGACTTGGTCTAGTGTGAGGCATCCCTGACCATGGCAGGGGGCTGGAACTAGACAATCTTAAGGTCATTTCCAACCCTAACTATTCTATGATTCTATGATTCTGGGACAATATAAGCAAAGCAGTGAACAGAACTGATGCATGTAAATGGTTCCAAGAAATACGATTTTAAAATTGTTGGTGTTTCCCAAATAGTGT
The DNA here is from genome assembly GCA_032466535.1 of Forpus xanthops. Taxonomy (NCBI): domain Eukaryota; kingdom Metazoa; phylum Chordata; class Aves; order Psittaciformes; family Psittacidae; genus Forpus; species Forpus xanthops. Next base: position 85,845 of record JASSUY010038164.1, on the reverse strand, counting down.
ATCATACTCAGGACTATTGCATCACAGCATGCCTTCAGGAGATGACAAAGAACAGTTTGAGGCCATATCATTGTTCAAACAGAGATGATGGAAATCCCACTTTATGAGATTCCTCTGTAAGATTCCACTCCATTAGACTGAAATCCATGACTATTCTGAATTTGGGATTACTCCTTTAAAATGTCCCAAGATCTCATGAGGGAATGCTCTGCAGTTTGGAGTATAGGAAAGCAGAGGAAATAGTGGACCAAATCTGAGAATTAGAATTATCTTTACATGCCTTATCATCCAAAATAAAACAAACCAACCAAGCCACAGATTATAGTCCTTTGTGTAGCGTGGTGCTAAGTTTTATATATATATTATTACATTTATCCTCTGTATGTCAAATGCTTTTACCTAGTGTCAGAATTTTATTTTCTGCTCAGCTGACATTGATGCCAGAAAGAAAAGAAAACCAAAAAGGGCTATTTGGGCAAAAAGGAAAAAAGCCAGATTCATTGTCAAAAGTGGAAGTTATTGTAAAATGCTAAATATTTAAGGTCCTTGAGTCACTGGTACAGCACTGCTGCTGTATTGGGAAGATTTGGAATTTCTTAGAAGCTGTAAGTCTTCGTGCATAAATGAAGGGCATTGGCTTTTTTGTTGGACTGCAATCTTGACATCTGTATGTGCATATCTTGAAGATATAGGTGAGGAGATTTGGGGCTCCTATGTCTGCACTGCAGTAAGTACACGATTTGAAATATTTTAGCAGTATCTTGTGAAGAATCTGAAAATAGAATATGTCCTCCCTGAACAGTTTCCACATAAAGAGGACAAAATTGTACAAGTGCTTGATGGACTCATTTGATAGTAAGCCAGCAACTGAGTTGTACTTGTGCAGCACTCCTAGCAGTAACCAGCCAGATGCAGGGCTATGGGCTTCTGCACGCAGACACACAAGCTTCCAAGTAACACACTGAACAGGAGTTGTCCTGCAAGAGGAAGGATTCCCTGCCTTGTAGTTTGAATCTAGAGTATTAAAAAGAATTGTATAATGTCTTCTTGTATGTGCTGATCTGTGAACAGTGGCAGGGAAAGTTCAAGCAGAAAAAATCACAGTCCTAACCGTGAATGGACATTGAATCTATCTTTCTAAAACTATCTATTTCAGTTTGTAATTTTTTTTCAGATACTGACAGTGTTAGGTTTCAGCATGTATGTATGCAAATGGCCCAGATATCAAAAAGAAGAAAAGGACTTTGAAATATCTACGCCAATGTAATTAAATATATATGGTTTTTAAAGTACCTTTTTCACTTAAACTTCCTTCTTTGCACATTAATTAAATATTATCTCTAGGATAAGTATCTCTCATAGAAGATTAATGCATTATTTTCACATAATAACGGAAGAAAATGACAGAATTTCTTTCCTTGAGGACAAAAAAGAATTTATTAATATAAAGGAAACACTCACAGCCCTTGACCAATTCTGCCTCTGCTTTGTAGACAGTCTTTCTCAGTCTTCCCTCATGTCTAGCTTTGTGCTAGACATTCAAGGAAGCAATACATAATATCCTGCCAGTTTAAGAATCAATCCACTTTCAGGAAATAATTTAGTATCAAGGCATGATGTACCCAATATCCACATATACATTCATTTTAATGTTTGACGCCTCAAATACTCTGACATAGCCAAGTTTCAAAATAAATGGTTTGTTTTAGAGGTTGGATATGTCATATTAGCATCCACCCAGCAGATAGAGAAATAGATCAGAGAGTGATCAGGACATCAGGGAGACAGTTTAGAGAGAGATGAGAGAGGCCAGGTACATCTTGTAATGTTAAAAAAAGCTAGCTAGCAAGAAAGAAATTGTATAAATAGGTCATTGCAGCCCAAGTGAAAAAAAAAAAAGAAGTTTAATTTTAACTTGTTAGTCATCATTTCTGGAGGCCTACTCCACTCCCTCCATTGCAGGCTGTGCATTACGCTGAGATATGTCTTATTTGATAGCATAGATAGACAGCCTCAAAGTGAAAAGATGCTATCAGGCTCATGCAGTGCACTAGCTTTGAGGGGGAATCAGCACCATTTCCCATGCTAAACTTATTTCTTTTCTTCTCAATTTTTTTGTTAGTCTTAGCTTGTCATCTGTCCTGGTTTTGCTCTTTTCGTTCCTTCCATAAGTGTAAACTGAAAACCACATGGAAAGGAGTATGGATTAGCAGATACCTGATGCTAGTGTCGGTAACAGATCCCCAGACATCCCAAGGTATCCATTCCCATGTCCCTGTTCTATTCCCCTGTCTCTGCCATTTTTGTTTCCTGACAAAACAGCTCTTTTCCACATGCTGTTTCTGGGATTCAGTAGTCTAAAGACTTAGGTCTTCAGTCCCATTGTAGATACTGCACAATTTCAATTAGGCCTCCTTTTGCCAATGCAGAAACATGCTTTTCCTCTAAGTTTTATTGCCATATCCTGACAAAATCCTAAAACATTTCAAATAGAGTAGCTGTCTACATGTTTTTTCAACTGAACTGCTCACCACTTACCACTCACTTACCTGGACTTTTGTGCTTATCTCCTCTGGAAAGACACAAGTCCTCAGGGGCTTACTCTCTTGTACCTCAAATCTGTCTCTGGTATAATGTTAGAAGTACATGACCATGACTGTACACAGATCATAGTTATCTGCAGTCTAGTAATTGGGAAATAAAGCTAGGTCTGTATTTTCCTAAGGGTTCAGTTTTTTACGAAGATATAAGTATTACTGAATGACTGCAAAATGGGAGTTAAAGGATACTATGTGTTAACACTATCCCTCTATCCTTTTGCTACTAGGAGGTACCATGTAGACTGGTACTGTTGGCAGCTGTGCACGAGGCTAGAATGAAGTATTTAAAAGGTCAAGAAAACTAAGGTTTGTTAGCAGAACTGTGTGGGAAAGATATCCCAACCCCTGCCCACACGATGGCACAGTCTGCCTGCTTCTTGACACATCTCTCATGTTGATGACCATCACACTCACACACACCCTGAAGTGTGGGGAGGTGACTTCTATTTTTAGGTGTTTAAGTCACATCTGGGATCTGCACTGTGTATCTGCTAATTTTAATTATACAGATATCGATGTATGGGGTTTATATGTCTAGTCTTGCACTATTATTATTAGCATCTACAGTGCACTACTCTGTATGTTTAAATCTATATGTTGTTCTTCTGGGTAGTCTATATGTATACCCAGGAGTATGCCTCTTGTAACTCTGATACAGTGAAATGGTCCAACTACCACACCAACTGTGCAGGTGGAGACACATGTAGGAGAGAGTCAGCTACCTCTGCTCTCAAGCTGATACATGAATTTGAAAACAGAAGTTGTTTATGGGCACTGTTGAAAGATACCACTTCAGCTAAAGCAGAAAGTTGAAGAATCTCTGGGCAGATAAATCATCTGGCCCTCATTTTTTGAGAATAGCATGTAATTGGCACTAGCAAAGAACACACATTCTTCCCTTCCACATCAGAGAATTTTTTCCAGAACAGCCAAGACAAAATCCTGCCTGGAGACTGTGATTAAATATTTAATGACTGCTTAGAAAAGTTAAGATTTTGATTTTTAAGTTTGCTTAACAAAGGTCCAAAGGGAACAAAACTACCCTCAGTTCACCAGATATAGAAAGGCAAAGGAAGCCCAGGTATGATTATCATCCATGCATTCTAAGAGCTGATTCAAAGTGTTCTGAAATGGCAATCACAAGCTATGTTTTCATCAAAGTATTATGGGGCATTGGACGGGAGTAAAGGACAAAACATAGACTAACTTTTTGGCAGCTTCTCAGGGTAATTATTAAAAATCTGAACATTAGACTACTGACCTAGAAATGCTGTTAGTAATATACAGAAGCATTTGCCTGTTCAAATACCTTCATGCCCATGTTATATACAATGATGTATACTTGGGAGTTTTGCTTACATGGAAGTCCTTAATTAGCAATGTGTTACATCCTGTATGTTGAGAATTAAATGTCACAAGTAAGCATGCTACAGCAAAAGCCTTTTTTTTCTGAATATAGTTAAAAATATATATGTTAAATGTTACTGAGTCAAGTTAAAATTCTTATAACCTGATCCATCAATGGAAAGGACCCTTCCTAAAAAGCATTTACCGAGGCAAGTTGTACCCTTGGCTCCTTCTTGCCTTTTATTTCTCCTTAAAATCATATGCAGTGAAAATAAAGAAACATGAATGATGCATGTCTGATTCACTAAATCACTATGGTCTTTGGCAACAGCACAAATGTAGAAATGCCTAAATCGGCCTCACACTACCCAACGAATGATGCAAAAGGAGCCTTCAAAGAACACGGACTGAGGGGAGATAAATGAGTATCATGTCAAGAAGGCAGTTTCTCACTGAATTTGCACAGAACATGGAAATTTGACTTCCAAGAGATGGTTAGGGAATCTTTCTAATAAATCTTCAATACACAGTCATTACTGTGTCCTTTTTTTAAACTGACTTTTTAAGAGCTGTGTAAGCTATACCCTCCCCAGTGAAATGTGTCAAGATATTACCAGTCAAGTTGAAGTCATTTAAGTGAATCATCTCTGCCTTTGTGTTTATGTTTGTGACAGACAGGGATGGTCAAACAGGTTTCATTTTATGTATGTGTCAAACAGCTTTTCAACCAATGAGGTCTTCTCAAAGCCTCGTCTTATTTTAATGGTGACTTACAAAAGAAGAAAAAAAAAATGATTTAGCCTCTTCTGTGGAAAAAGTAATTGTGACTTTGGTTGTTTTGGGTGATTTTTTGAAAGTCATTTTGTCCTTTTTTGAATAGCTGAGATACTCAGATGGTCAATACAAAGATATGTTTTCCAAATGACTTAGAGGCTGTAGGTCAGCGTAGGTCATTGACTGGTCCTCCTCAGAGTCCTACATCTCTTTAGACTCCTAACTTCAAATTCTTTATCCCTAATTTTAACCACAGTTAGCTGAGGCTGCATCAAATCTAAGCCAGTTACTTAGTGTTCTCTGTCATCACTGAAAGAAAGAGGCACTCCTGAAAAATAAAACAGCTTGTTCATGCATTTTAGGCTGAGATGAATCACCTTGTGGAGATCCTCATTCTCCATGTTTACTAGAGAGAGCTTGAATGGCAGTCTACTACTGGACTTCTGATGTTGGGTGGCTAATGGTAAATGACATAAATTCCATCCTTAGAATACCACACACCAGTTATTTTTGATGGGACTTGAGTCCTTCTGGTAATTTTATCCTTAAGCTTCCCATGGGAGCCACAGGAGCTTTAACGTAGGTCCTGGGTGCAGCTGATGATGGCAGAACTTTGCATGAGCTGACCTACCTTACTTTTGGGATAAGGCTAAAGGCACTTTTCAGACTTTGTGAAATTGTGCTCCTGTTTTGCTTGGTTGCTTGATTTTCCCAAATAAAGAGGGAAGTAGCATCCCAGAGACCAAGGTAATGGTATCTGTTTGAATTATTTAAAATGTACTTAACTTTAATGATACTTTAACTAAATGACAGTTAGCAATGTGAAGGGAGGGTCTTTCTGTTGAGTATCTTCCAAGTAAGAATAGTATTCCATCTGTAGGATGTTGTTATTTAAAAATCAGTTGTGCGTAAATGAAGACTTTGCATCCATGAGGTTCTCTGGTTTAAAAAACCCCTTTGAGCCTGTAGTAGTGAGGAAGAAATCCTTCCCTTGGACAGATTACTTTTTACAGGGCATTTACCCTGCTGTTTTGGTAGGATAGAAAAGGGATACACTAAATCCTCAGACCACAGACCAGTTTAAAAGTATTTCTAGCTCAGCTCCAACCAGCAGGTGCCATAAATGGCGTGAGGGAGTCCTATCACAAAAGAATCTCTGTCCTGCAAAATAGCCCCAGTTGCCAGCATTCAGGTAATTTTAGGTACATATCAAAGCCAAACTGATCAACAGCCTGTTGAAGATGGACCATTATAATTGTTGCAAGCTTTACCAAATACTATTTAAATCTGTATCCAAAATACTATGTATACTCAGAAAGGGAGACATATCCTTTAATTTTATTCCAAATAGTCTGCTTTTGTTCAGAAATGAAATTTGAATGTTGATCATGGAATTCTCCTCATTTTATACCAACAAAGAGCATACTTCAGTCTGTATTGTGGATGGTGTCATTCCTAGTCTGTCAAAAAATCCCCATAAGAATCAAATGGCCTTTCTACCCAGGGCTTGACCCACTGCACTTCAACATCCATCACAGGACTTGCACTGAGCGTATGGGACACAAGGCTTTTATTAGGGTGTCACTTTAATAGAAACTCAAAGAAAGAAGTTGCCATCTCCACTTTGCACCTCTCCAGCCAGTCTTCTGCATGGGAGCTGCAGCATCTTGTCAATTAACTCACTTTAATTGGTTTCTGTTTCTTGTCTAACTATGACCCTTTGGCCTTGACTGCTGCACAGCGCTGTTTATTCTTAAGCCCTGGGTTTATATGAAACTTTCTATCAAAATCATCCCTTTGGAAGGGAAGATATGCGATAAGGAGTTTCAATACTTGTGCTATCTTTGTTATCTCTTGTGGCTCACTATAGAACCTGAATCACCATAAAATTGCACCGTAACTTTGTGGTTTCTATGATGAACGTAAAAGAACGGGAAAAAAAAGAGCCAACAATTCTCTAACTGTCTGTATTTAAAAAGAAAAACAAAAGCAAAGGAAAAAAGACACAATTTTCATGGGTAAGAGTGCAAATTGGTCACCGCAAAAAAAACGATGCAACTTTTTTAGGTATAAACTCATCAACATAATTCTAATGAGTTATGGTCTTTGTTGTGAGAAATGAGAAATGCTGTGGTCTCACCCTAAAGAACATTAAAAAAACATTACTGACAGGAAATTGAAAAAGTAATATATGTCTGAATGAATATGACAACTTTTTTCTGATAGAGCAGATAGATAAATGTCACATACAAGTTTCAAAATACATTTAATTTTGCCACCACAATGGATATTCTCTTCATAAAATATATATGAATCGGGTTTGAATCATGAAACTTGACTGTGATAAACCAATGCATATTTGATAACTTTCTTCTTTTTATTTTTTTTTTTTTTTTGATGCTCATTTCTTTCTTGAGGTTCTTTGTTGTTTACACATCTTCACGTTTTCATTTCTGAGCAAAGCAGCCTGGGTGACAAATGTTATGCACGTTGAGCCTGGATGAACTTTCTTTTTAATCTGAGGAATGGGTTCCTTTTCTTTTGGGGAAGGGTTGAAGGGGAAGGAGAAGAAAGGAAGGAGAGCCTGGGAGATGCACAGACTCTCTTAACTATCATGTCAGTCATCACTGAGTTTTCCAAGCATCGTTCAGGATAGGGTGATGGGTGAGAAATGAACGCAAGCATTTTCAGAGCACGGGGACAGTCTTTTACCTTTTCCCCTGCTGAGCAGCAACTCTCAAACTGGGGCCAGGTTGTCATGTCCCAAGAGGTTAAAAAAGACTCCCTGTTAAAAGTTCTGCCTTTTCAAGAGGGGCTACCTCAACCTTTTCTTTCTCCAGTACCTAGCACATCAGGCTTCTGAGCTCTTGGAACCTGCCCTAGTGCAAATGCTGTTGGAGACTTAATCAGCATTGAAAGCAAAAGGCTCTAAAGAAGGAAATTATGATGTATCCAGAAGCATCCCTCAGGATTCTACTGTTGCATTTGAACCTATGTTAAAGACTGAGATATAATTACATTTTACTACCTCATTTATCAATCTTTTAGTATAAATTCCTGCAGCATTGTGAGCAGAACTGAATGACATTTTTTTCATTGCTGACTTCTGATGGGAAAATGGCATTTAATCTAAATACAAATGTGTCATTTTGACAAATTTTGTTCAGTAAAATTTTTAAGTACAGTGTCTGGGCAAGATTTAAGTGTCTCATTTTTACATGTTCTGTTTGAAAATTTAGTGGAGTTTTTTTCAAGTTTAGAAAGGTTAAAAGGAATATGAAATATTTCAGTTTTGATCAGAATGGTTCAATCAACCCAAACAGGTTTTTCCAGATTTGCATTTAATTTCAAATTCAACTTAAGTTCCATTTTAAAGTGAAAACAAAAATGAACATGGTTTCCCATTTTCTTTCCAGAACAACTTATGAGTTTACATGGGGCTTCTCCATTGGGCAAAATGGGTTCTGTATGAACAGGGAAAAAGAGAGGGAATCCCTGCATTTTTCTAGCTTCAGCTGAAACCAAAGCCTGAGATAACCAGTCAGAAGCAGGGCTATGATGTGCAGGGTACATGCTAGCCTGAGACATTCATAATTCAGAAAGAATTACAGGCTGCAGCTACACCCAAATATCAGACTGTTCAAGTCCCAGGGGCTGCTGCATTCAGGTCAGTGGATTTACTTCTGATTTTTATTAGTGGAAGTCAAGTCAGAGAGAAGCCTGATAATATAATGCATACATCACTCAAAACTGGAGTCCAGAGATAATTGGCATTATAATCAATGAATGAGAAGCCAAGAGCTCAGATCTTCCTAGAAAATACTACCTGGCAATTGGCAGCAGCACCATAGCCGACCATTGAGTGTAGCAGAACCAGCAGGCTGTTGAGTGAAGCTCAATGGCTCTTGTAAATGACTTCTGAGATTCCAGTTATTCAGTCTGCTCCTGACTCATAAGATCGACACTGTGATATAACCCCAGACAGTTTTCTTTCCCTAATATTGGGGGCTAAAAAGATAGAGCTATTGTGTATGTCAAGATCAAATATGTTTGCATACTAATGTCTTCACCTGAATGGAGGGGAAAAAAGGGAACTCATTGTGTCCTGAGAGACTCACTGGGGTAGAACTATGAACAATAAATATTTTTGTAGTCCTTAGTACACTCAGTGTCACTCTTTTGGGATATTGTGCTATCTTAGCAATTAATAATATTTCTTTTCTGTCTAGCCTCTTCCTCAAAACTTATTGGCACTGTTCTGGTATCTTTAAGTATTCAAAAGGATCAAAGAGCTTTCATCTTTTAATGCATTTTACTATGCTGTGCTCTGCATGGGAAGAAATATTGATACTGTTTCAAGGGCAGTTAATATATTCCATTCTGTCTCAGAAATGAGCACAATTGCTTGACTTATAAAATTGAAAATCTGCCATTACCCACAATTAAAATGTTCCATATACAAATTACGCTGTGGCATTTGCACTTCACTCATCCTCTTGTGCTGTAATTCACATACACCAGGGAGTCTTCTCCACTATTGCTCCAAGATTTAGTATGTGCTTTACTGAAGGTTCGTATTACTGAGACTCCATTGTTTTTTAAAAAATGCATTACAAGCACATTTGTGCAATATGCATTTTGGCAATACTTAAAACCAGATTTCAGTTTTCTATTTCCTCCTTTGAGATCAACTTTGTTCTCCTTACTGAAGATTCCACCATTTTTAGTCTTATTAACTAATATATGGCTCCACGGATTGGCATCAGGGAGACTACTCAAAGTAAGGCAAAGCCTGAATGAAGGAAGCAACATCAGTGATCTTTAGTAATACTCCTACATTTTCAGATACTGAAGAAGTCTGTGGTTAGGCTGTCCAGTTCTTTCAGGCAGTGGGTATAGTATGTCACTCCTTAAGGAGCCTTCTTTTGTCATTTGGATCATTTCCACATTGAAGTATTGCATGCCAGGAGAGAGAGGCTTAATCTGGGGGACTTGGTAATGTTATACAGTTGAACTCAATGATCTCAAAGATCTTTTCCAGCCTAAGTGATTCTACAATTCTAAGTGAGGACTGGCAAAGCAAAGCTGTGGAAGTGCTCTGGATGCTCCTGGAGAGGAACATATGGGGCAAGGAGCATCTGGGGTAACAAGAGAAGGGAAAGGCTGTAGCTATAACTGTGGATGATGTCCTTTGAAGTTGGGAAGGATCTGTTTAGTCAGTGCACCTCATAAAGGTCCACTGATACCCCAGACGCCACAGGTGCTAGGGTAAGTTGTGCAAACCAATAGCTCTAGGGAGGTAGCTAAAATAAATTGTAAGCATATGGGTCTTTCCTAGCATTATGGTTTAATTTTTTCCCCAGCTTGTAGCCATCTTTTTACATATCCTCCACAGTGTTCAAAATGAACTTCATGTATTTTCCTTTTGTATTGGGAGTGTTTCAGTACTGGTGAAGGTAAAGTAGTACCCCCTTAGCTCTTCCTTGGTAACCTGTAATCCCAGAAAACTTTACCAGAAAATGTAGCAATATTATCCCACTTGCAAGTCTTAATAGAGCACATCACAGTCTTCAGTTATCTTAACTGAGGAAGTATGAGAATATTACATAATGTAGCTTTTCTTTTAGTAACAAATATGATTGCTGCTATTTATTGTCTACAGCACCCCTGTAATCATGACTGGAATACTGTGCTAAGGCCTGGCTCTAACATATAAAGAAAATCAATAACCTGTCCAAAATATCTTAAAATCTAAGTGTAAAATAAGTGACAAATGCACAGATGGAGAAAGGATCCTGGACAGAGCTGATCTCTGCTCTTACCCTCCCCTTCCACTAGAGGCAAGAAGGCAAAGGAGCTCCTCTGCAGGTCACAGCTGAGAAGGAAATCTTTTTAGGACTGATACAGAGACAAATATGCGAAGATAGAAAATGTACAATGTGTGTGATCCTCCGCCTTCCACAGAACTGGACTCAAGGGTGGGAATTCTGCTGCCAGCAGAAGATGAAGTCATTTGAATTCATATCAAAATACATACAGAGAAATTTCATTATGCCTCTCTGTCAGAAGCGTGTTGCATCAGTAGAGTAACAATGTAGGGTTTCCATTGTTAAAGTGCTGGGATTATATTTATGTTGATGTAGGAGATGGGATTACCTTGGGTCCATTGCTGCTTTTAATGAATAAATCATAGTTAAATAACCCTTCTTAAGCAAACTTACAGACCAGACCTCAATGAAACTGATAATTAAGCAGCATATTCTCCTAACAGATTCATATAATGCCGTCTTCTGCTATATCTTCCTCAAATTTGAGAATAATTTAGTTAGATTTAACTGTCAGGTTTGGAGTATTTACTTTGTTGGGGACATCTTGAATATACAAAAATAAATTGATAGCCCTGAGAGGAACTCAAATCTGCATGTAAGCTACCCAAACCAAATGTATTTTGGCCAAGGGAAACAGAGCAGTGACTGAATGCTCGATACTCATCACCAAATCTGCAGGCAGTTACCTGTTGAGTTACATGCCATTGCATCAGGAGAATGTTTTATCCTGAAAGACGTGCTAAGACCAGTCGTTTGCGGTAGATACCATCACACATACTAAGTATCTGTATTACAGAATTTGTTATTGTAATCATGATTCATATCAGGTGGTGGCCAGAGTGGAAATTTAAGTCAAGTTGTTAAGATGTGAGCAGAACACCTTTCTTTCCCTTCTATCTGTCAGCTCACGTGAAAAAGATTAATGATGCAGTTGATAATGGAAGATACTTTAGCCATTGTTCTTACATGTAGTGAAGCATATACTCTAGCTACTAACATTCAAAAAAAGAACCAGCAAAGGGCATTTTCAGTGAGATAGCCACTTTTGACATAACCCCCTAACTTTATGTGGTATCATTTATTGATAGCTCTACAGCAGGCTCACAAAAATTACTTAAGGCTCGTAGGAGTACTAGCAGGGCGATAAATAGTATTTATACAAGCACATTACAGATACTTGATTGGAGGACTGGGATTTTAATGAGATTCAAAGGTGAATTGATTGGCAGAGCAGGACATGGAACTGGCAGCGATACCAAATTTCACAAGTTAAGAAGGACCAAGTCTGGCTACACTTAGTTGGCAAATTTTTGAGGAGGCTTTGGTACTGAAATGAACAGTCAACACTTTTCTGGTGATTTTGTGGCAAACGGAAGTTATATTTGATCTTGAGAAGGTTTTTTTTTTTTTTCCTTGAGCTTAATACCTGTAGATTTGGAGTCATGACCGTTTTCCATCCAAGCACTTGCATATAACCCACCTAAATTTTCCCACCTCCTTTAGGTGAAAGGAATTTTTCCTTCTTCTCCTGAAAATCCACATAATTGTGCTTCATTATAACAAAATTTCACTTTATAGGCTGGAATATTGGTTTCCATAATAGCTATCTGTGGTAGGGAGGTAATCGAGAATGGTTTGTTCTATCATAGTCATACTGGTAATGAACATTGTGGTTCATTCTCAGTAGTCTGAAAATCACTTGTTGAAGAAATGCATGTGCTGTAAAATCTGTAAGTGTTTCAGTAGTACTTTTGCCATGCCAGGTTTGCACAGTGATTCACCTCAGTCTTGCCTTGAGCTTTTGTAGACTATCATGTTAAAACTTGTAATTTTTAATTAATAGGACCAACAGTTTTATCTTTATATTAACTAAAGTCCAGATGATCTAAAATTGTAGAAACACCAGATGAAGTAGGACATGACTTTGTATTTAAAAGAATGTCTTGTTCTACATCTGCAAAGTTGAAGTGATGGGTTGACAGTCAACTACTGCGTCATCATTCATAGTCATTGCTTCTGGGCAGCAAGTTCAAGGTTTCCAAAAGTATTAGGAGAAATCTGATCGTATAACAATGATATTGAGTATCACTGCTACTGATTGATTGCAATATTTATTAGCGTTCTTGTAATGAATTTTGGCTAAATCTGAAAGGACTGGATAAATCAGCATATCTGACTGATTTCACCTTTAAGAGTTACAGACTGAGAAATCTGGTGATCTCTGGTAAATATTTTATATAGTGTATGTAATTTGATAGTGAGAAGATGAGAGGACATTATTCAAGAATATACTGATGGCCTAGAAATTGTTTGACCTGTAATCTAATTAAAGAACTTTGGTCCCAAAGATTATATCTGAAGATTATTTGATAGTTAATGATTTAAGCCCAGTTTGTCATGGGGAAGTGTCCAAGAAAACATATATATTGGTATTCTAAACACACAAGGCAAGGCTAGAATAAAATATCGTTTAGCCTTCAAAGCCTTTTGTCCAGAATACGCTTCTGTTTTCTCAGGAAACAAGGAAAATTGTCACTGAACAATGAAAATTCCTCAATGAAAGTTAAAAAGAAAAATAACTCTTTGAGGATTCTAGATTTAACATATATTTGCAAGTGGATAATTCTGCTGGAATAACTTTCTCAGGAATGGCATCTCAAGATGAAGCAGTGACAGTGAGTGCCTACTGAAGGCAGTTAGAAGCACACCATCTCCTTAACCAAGCTTCTTGTCCATGCAAAATGAGTTGAAAGGAGTAACCAAGAGAAAGAAATCAACCTGGAGCACCAGAAATTCTGCTTACCCATATACACTGACAGTAGTGTGCAACATCCCTTTTTTAAGAGTAATATTACAACTTGAAAAATTAAACCAGCACTGTTTCAGTGAGCACTGTTGTGGCAGTACAGAATATTATCTTGTTCATATTTACACAAGGTTGTCTCAATAGCAGCTCTTATTTAAAAAAAAACACAGGATCAAAGAGTAATTACTAAACCCTGCCTTATTCTGGCTCTTGACCTCTAGATAGCATCTCTGTAGTAGGCAAGTACAGTACAATACAACACCAAGTAGCAAAGCTAGTTCTAAACCAGACAATAATGTTACCATAGCATGGAAGCAACCTAATCACCTTGGTACACATTGTGCTGGACCTAATTAGGCTTACTGAGAAAGGGCAATTTGTTTCCCAAGCTAGCCTTGAATGGCTCAGCATGGCATATATTGCAAAGTGCAGGGATGCCTACATTTGCTTCTGCTGTATGGCCAGTATGGTAGATTCTTATACAGCTAAAATCACATCCACCCTTTATGCTATGAGGAAGAAGTAAAATATTTATATTAATGCCCAAAAGAGACAAGCCTTCTTCTAAATGGTTTGTAATCTAAAGACACAAAGTAATGGTAGGGTTTGCAGATACAGCTCATATCCAGAGCTTGCAAATGTTGAAAAATTTTATTTCAGAGCAAAGATATTTTGTCTCTGAGATGCTTGATACTTGAAAGCTTCAGAGAAGTCAAGAAGCAGTGACACTTCTGTAGGCAGCTATGAAAATCTCAGGCTGCATGAAAAGAAAATAGACGCAAATGAATATTAACCAAAGTATTTCTGTTGTAATTAAATCTGATGGCTGAGTTGCTTTGTATTTACTTCCTGCGAATATGAAAACCAAAGCATTTTTGTTTTCAAGAGTATTTACAGAAAGAAAAGATACCAAGACCACCCATCCAAAAGTGTATTTGCTTGTATACACTCTAGAAAGATCTGTACAGCAACCAGGAAAGCTGTTTGTGCTTTGGGAGAAAAGCAGTCAAATGCTAAAACCAGTAAGTTGTGATTTCTTTTTGTGATCATCAAACATTATTAGAAATTAGGGTTGGTTTGTCACAACACTTCTGTTACAACAGTTTTGGTGCTATTGTCACACATAATATCAGGGATCTGTTGCAGCAAACAAAAATATTGCTAATATATTTTATACAAGTCATCTATCAAATAATGAGCAAGTCATCCATTTAAATAATGAACACTTTCATAAGAATCTAGCTACGTGATTTTCAGAAATGCTTGGGACCTCTAAACTTAATTAAAATCAACAGTTGCTTTGCTCAGTTCAAAGAACTGTGACCTCTAATGGTCCCTATGCCTGACATAGTTCTTGTTCATAAGAGGAAGCTAAATTTGTTACGTAGATTGCTTACAAACAGCAATTCCACAGACAAACAATATAAATTTTAATCTTTATGTATCTTTAGTTTTTGCTAATGAGAAAATGTTACGTTGTGTTATTCAAGATGTTAGATAAGAGGAATATTCTTTTTCATGCCCGTATACATGCCCCTGCTAACAGAACATAACCATTTGCTTGAGATAAATTTCACCACATAGTTCCTACAGTGATGACAAATAAAGTCCTGTATAGTTTTATGTTAGTATACAAACACTATTTTCTAACAAATAAAACACTGAGAAAGTCAGGCAGAATGTCATACTCAATGTTCTGTTATGATGCCTACAAACCGTAATGCCATCCACTATATTGTACGATCTATGAACCATACTTAACCTTCAAAATTAGAACCCCTTGGATAAAGTGGTGGCTCGAAAGTACAGTTTCATAGGTGCCTGTTTCTAGTATCACTATTTGATGCCTTGTTCTCATAACAGCATTTTGTTGTGCCATATTTTTGAGTTCTCATCAGGAAGTATAATGCAGCAAAGGAAACCTGCAAGCATTACATAAATTAATACTGCTTTTCCTTTGAAAGACACAGGCAGCCTTAGCCTCATCGTGTCTTGACGCTGAAGAATTGTTTTGTTGTTACTCCAAAGAGTGAGATGGAGCAGCATTTCTTCCAGAAGTAGTCTGCAAATGGAGCTTGTATTAATGCTCCCAGTTTTGCAGTGTGTAGATCGGTAGTATATATAGTATAGTGTATAAACCAGCTGAGTTTATTGATATTACTAGACAATAAATCATATATATAAAAATATACGTGACTGTGTTTATAATTTATACAAGTTGTGTGTATATATGTGTATGATTAAGAAAGGGGCAGCCAAAGTGAGCTTTTGTTTCAGAATATATTCTGAAGGCTAGAAAATGAAGATGAGAGAAGCATATTTAAATCAGCAGACATTCACTCAATGATCTTTTGGGTCACCACATAGGATTAAAACTTCCATGCATTCTGTTCACAGTCTGAGATGTTAAATTAGCTTATGTGTATATGGTGGTTTGCCTCATTTCACTGAACAATTTTTCTGTTGTTCCTTTTACTTTTACCCTGTTTTTTCTATTTTATTTTTATTTTGTTCTTCTGTTGATCAACACTGAAATAATTAACCTATTTAAAGGGCTGCAGCACTGATAAAATTAGATACTTTCATTTTGATTATACTACTATAAAGAAGAATCATTTTGATTCCTTCTACTATAAAGATGAAATGGCACTATTTGCTTTATGTCAGCCCTGGCTGACAGTAGAAACAATCTAGTGTAGTCAGTCTTTGATTTTATTTAGCCTTTTCACTGTAGAAACAAAGGCAGTTGTGAACCACCCATTTGGCTATAGTAAGGTTCCTTTGGTAGTGCTAAGAAAACAAGGAAGCAGGGCAGCGTCCCTGTTTCTGATGAGGGGAGAGGGAGAACTTAAGAAAAAACAGTTGTGTGCTTTATTTTAGAGTATCATACGAACGTTACCTAATATCAAAACACGTTTGTGTTTTGGTGCCCTTGGCTTATTAGGAGACACAAGGAAGGAGTCACTGCTGGGAAATCAGCAATTAGTCCTTCAGATAGTTATGCCAAATCGGTTTTTACACCTACAGCACAAATGGGACTACAATTAGGCATTTATCCCCAGAAGTTCTGAGCAATTGCTCAGCTTCTGCTTTCAGGTTCAGCCTGGGAGTTGCAGCAAAGTAATCCACAAAGGCAATTAAATATGAAGACGTGTTGTCAGTCAAGAAAGGATGAGAATGGGTACATTTTAACGTTATTCTTTCTTAAAGATCTGCTGTTTAAGGGGTCATTTTTAAGGGAACAGATGCTTTTATTTCCTTTTAAGAGGAAACCTTTCCTAAGGAAGGCAAGGGACCAAAATCTGTTTAACAGTACAACAGTGACTAGCATTTCATCAGTGCTAGGATGTTACCCTGTCATTGGGGGTAACACAAACACAGCTGATATGCAGAGGGCTTGAATTTCTTCCCCTGCATGGTCAGCTCCACTACTTGGGATTTTACCTTCACTTTGATTGTGTGCTTATTCTTTCATTGCAGATGAATTTGCAGTTTGCAGGACTATGTAAGCAAAGCCCACTGAGGCCAGAGATGGGATGTAGGAACAGCTCAACAAATTAACTTCCTGTGCAAGCCAAGCCTTATAACTGTATCTCATATAAATAACACTCAGTAGTGGGAGTTGTCTTGGCAGTGTCAGTTGTAAGATTTGAGAGGCCTGATCTGAGACATCTTGAAATCCTAGGATGCAAAAATGACACTAGCAGATAAATCAATGGAAAATATTCAGATGCTCTTAAAAATCACCCTGGATGTCTTCTGAATTTAGAAACAAGTATCAATTTCAAAAATTTAGTTAATGTTGGGAAACATAAAGATCTAAATTAACATCTATAAACACTGCTCTCTAAGGCCCTCAAGATGCAACTGATGTATCTAGTAATGCATAAACAAAATGAAAGAATCTTACCAAGTACTCAAAGTGCAAGTCTGAATCCACCAAGGCTTCTCACAGCATTCTATCATTTGGACAGGGTCATAATTGCAGTCTTGGTGGTTTAATTAGTGGTGGACCAAACCCATATCTCTGTAAAAAAAGCTGGGGCCTGAGCTTACACTAAATATCTCGGTGCTATTTCCAGTGCCATATCTGCACTACAATTTGTCCTTATATCTGGAACCTGTACCTCCAACAGATACAAGCAGGTGTTTGACAGGTAGGATTGTTTATGGGTTTGAGTACAAACATTGACAGAGTAAGAAGCCTCTGCTATGTCTCAAAGCTGTGGCTACCCCGTCCCTGGAAGCATTCAAGACCAGGTTGGACAGGGCTTGGAACAACCTGGTCTAGTGGAAGGTGCCCCTCCCTATGGCAGGGGATTTGGAGCTAGATGAGCTTTAGAAGGACCTTTCCAACCAAAACCATTCTATGATTGTGTGATTCTGTAAGTATCTTGTGGGATAAGTCCCTGTCACGTGCTATTCCTGAACTGTGCAACTTCCTTGACTATAATCTGAAATAGCAGCATTTGCTAGAAAGGACCAATGCTTCAACACAAGGAAAACCACTGGCAATTAACACTCTGTACTGTGGCACAACAGTGTCTCAAGCCTGTGGCATGGACTTCTTTTATTTCTTTAAAAAATTTAAATGTATCAAAACTATAAATCACCTTGACCAAGTGCCAGCCTTTATCATACTTCAACAGGACAGATTAGAAAGGCCCAGGGTGAAATTTCATACCAAAATCAGCAGAAGAGGGATCTGGCTCAGCATCAGAAAAGTGACACAAGGTTCGAGGAGGGGATCCCATTTCAGTACTACTCCCTGTGTGTGAATCAGGGAGCTGACAGGTTGCTGCAGAGAGGGTACTTGGAGAGGCGGAACTTGAAAGAGAAAACTTGAATCTGGGTTTAGCCATATCAAAGATACATGCCATAAAGAGTAGTCCTATTGGTTAACTAGAAACAAGTGCCTGTCTCTTTTGTTTTATTTTCAATGAGAGATTTTACTTTATTTTGGTATAAAATAGAAAAAAATAAAATCTTTAAATCTCCGTAAGTTTCAGAAAGTAGAAAAACTGTTTCCTATTCAGGTTTACCCTTGGCTCCTGAGAGCATTTGTTCATTTGTCCTTCCAGAAGACCTCTCCCAGCTGTGTTTCCCCTACTCCATTTCTGGCCGTGTGCATGTACAGTATGCCATGTACGGAATGGCGTGTGACACACATTAATACATATAGATAGCCTTCTGCTTCTGACCTTACAAACTGTCCACTTCAGCATTGTCATTCTATGAAATGTCCAACTGTAGTCCATGAAATGCATTTTAAATGTGAATGCAAACATTTCTATTACTGATAACACCAACACAGCATTTTTTGCTTTGCTGGGATTAGGACCTTGATAGTTAAAGTCACATTGAAGTAATGACACTCCAAGGTTATGTCCTTTACTGACATGGCAAAGAAAGTAGAGGCCTTTGCTTTATTTCTGCTGGTAAAATTAAAAAGGGTTATTCCTTGTTTTTGTTGTGATATGTTAAAAGTAAAAGAATATTTTTGTGATGCATAGTTTAGGCTGCCAACACCAGAGAAATGTATGTGTTGCACTGTGTGGAAGTCACATTTAATTCGTGCTGAAAGTGAGATTTTAGAGAGCATTCTGAAATCTGATAATGATTTAAATAAATGCCTCCCTCTTCAGTGAAGAACTATCTTCTCACATGGACACCAAAGCAGCTGCAGTTCAGCCAGGGACACCTTAAAAAGTAACAGAAGTGTTTGACCTGCAGAGAGAACCTTGCAGAAGTTCCAGCTGAGAAGGCTAACTCACAACCTGTTTGAATATGTTCCATCATGCTCCACTTTCTGCTCTGCAAAACAGGGATAATAATCTTTATTGATCTGTCTAGTTTGTAGTAAGAACTTAAGTGATATCTTTAGAAATATCATTTTAGAGACCCTATTTCTCAGCTACCAAGAAGATCTACACTAGTCAATGAATGTGATAAGGGCCACTGGGATCCTACTAGTGGGGGGAGAAAAGGACATGCAGTGTAATGGATGCTGAGGATAAAGAGGATGCAGCAAGGCTTCTAGGGAGGGAAGACTGGAAGCCTTACAATGGGATAGATGCTTTCTGGGACACTATGATAAAGTCAGAGATGTACTGAAGGAAATAAAGATGTGTACTGCTGGGTTTTCTCTTTTTCCTGTTGCAATAATCCTGTAACTGTACCATCATCGGTTTTTATTTGCAAAACCAACCAAACAAAAAGTTTGTGTTTATTCCAAAGTTTTATCACAAGTTTGTTTCAAATGCTCTAATACTTGTAAAAAGAGGCTTCCCACAGTGGAACTTTCTTCAGCCTAGTGGCTTATTGACTGACAAGCCTTCTTACAGCATCTGTTTGACATCTTATCCTAATATGAATTTTACAGGCATGTTCACATGTTAGGAAATCACTGTATTGTCAAGTCTGAGATGTCACAAGTGTCTGTTTCTGCAAGTACTTGCCCCAGAAATGTTAGCTAAAATGTTTTATATAACACCAGCCCTCCAGTTGTGTTGTACTGCTTAGCTGCCATCCAAAAGCAGCTACATTTTTATGAACATATCTTAATAAGCCATGTCCTGAAAGGCACCAGTATCTCTTTGATCCTTCCTGAGATCAAGTGGGAGTAAGAGGTGGTCATCTAGAGTACTAGGCATCAGTGAACCAAGGAAAATTACATAAGTACCATAAGATCACAGTAGTACAGATGAGATGTAGAAAGCAAGATGAACAGACTGGTATGTGCATCTATTCCACTCTGTGTTCACATGAGATGTGGGAAGAAAGCATCGTCCAGGGGCCAGACCATGTCCCAGCATTTGTTTCAGACACTCTCAGTGACAGCATATTTGTTGGGGATAACAGTTGAAAGTGCAAGAGCGTACAGGTGATATGGGACACACAAAATGAGCTTGGAAGGCCTCATCACCCCCATGAAGGAACATGGTGATGAGGCTTTCAGCCCATCGTATCTGTTTCTCTGTGCTTATTTTACCCAGGTTTGATGTAGCGTGCATAAAACAAGTAGTTATATGTGGTGAGTATATGCAGTATGTGTACATTTTCCCATTCTGTGTCTTTTTTTCCAGATTATTGGAACAATCCCACTGATGCCTAACCCAGTCCCCTCCAGCCAGGCGGCAGGTGGAGCTCAGGGACTTCAGGTGCAGCCAATAACTCCGCAATTATTGACCAATGCCCAGGGTCAGATCATCGCTACTGTCATTGGCAACCAGATACTTCCAGTGATCAATACCCAGGGAATAACACTATCACCACTCAAACCAGGCCAGCAGGTAAAGTGTCTGTAGCCTGAATGATTATCAAAACAGATGCACACAAATCTTCTGTTTCTCATAGACTCTCTTTCTAAAAACTCCCTTTTCTTTATTGTTTTCAATAACAAAAGATGACTTCTATCATACATGGTATATTGGTGCATACTGTATATGTAGTTATTATCTAATGTATTACAGCACTTATTTGTACATTCAGGAGTTATCCAGTTACTTTTTTTTTTTCTTCTTCTAAAGGTCAATATAGGGCCAACTGAGAAAATCTGGGCAGTGGAAGCACAGTAGGAATATGAGACAGGAAAGGCCCATTCGGCCTGTCAAGCTCAGTTCCTCAGCTAGCAGTCACGTACTAGACTGGGGCTTGAAATGTTTTGGAACATGCATAGAAAAGAAAGAAAAAATATTAAGTCTTCTTGTCTGGAAAATCAGATATGGTTATATTATAGCCATTTGTATTATTATATTTGCAGACAGAAAGTATTTTTAGGGAAATTATTAGTCAATGTGAAGTACCAGGTAGGTGTCAGACTTCAGGATGTGTGTAGCAACTTCACCAAGGTCCACGAAGCTTTCTTTAGTTCTTTTTATAGTACTCTAAAGTCAAATGCATTAGTTTTGTCTGTAGAGCAACGACTCGTAATGCCACCTTTTTTACTCTGTAAGAAAGGAAATTGAGGATGGAAGAGACATCAAACGTGATTACCAAAAAGGTATTTACCTCTTAATGTTGCACATTTAAATATTCAGTTTAGCATTCCAATTACTCATAGTGCCTGTTTGCTAGTCCTGCCTACACCACCAGTCACAGTAGCAGCCTTTCCTATGTTTCTGGGAACCTCAGCCTCCCTGAACTCCAAACTGATGACTTCCCCCCCAGATTTAGTAGAGCCAGTGAATCTCTAAGATGACTTTTTTGTTTGTTTTGAAAATGATTCACATCCAAGTGCTTACATACTCTTTTTTTTTTTCTATCCTCTCCTGTGTAGCATTTTCCAAAGCACTTGTCATTTATATAACTCTATTTTTCTTTAATGGGAGCAGGCTTATGCTACTGGCAAGTGCTTTTGCAATTGTTGCATGTATATGGTATCAGACAAAGCAGGATGGAGGGGAGGGAGGGCTCTGCGTTCTCCAGCACAGGAGAGCCTGACAATGGAAGAAGAAACTCAGCAGTTTACATTTAGTTTCCTAGGGGTGTGTGGGGTGTTTCTTTTTGAGTCAGTCTCCTGAAGAGATTAGATCTTTCCCTCCTTTATGAGGGAAGCTCTCAAAAAGCAGAGCAATCCTGAGAGGCCATTTAAAATTCCTGAACTTTAGAAGCAGATAGAGATCCTGTATTATTCCCTGAGACCTTTTCAGCTGCAAAGGAACACACTTCTGGAGTCCTGCAGCAAAGCAGCCTCTTCCAGGCAACGTCCAACAGTAGTGTCAGTGGACAGAGAGGGGACAGAGGTGTGACCCTTCTCTGCACAGCTAGTGGCACTGGGCTCACATAAAGGCTCAGACTGCTGCTGAAGCCTGAACTTGCTGAATGAGCAGGGGTTCAAGGTGGAAAGTCACTATTTAGTCATGTTGTGATGTATTGTACTGTGTGCTTATGTGCAATGATCAGCTGGCAGAGATCACCAGTCAGCAGAGCTCTGGTTATGTCCAAGAGCCAAAGTTGTCCCCCATATTTTGCTGGTCTGCCCAGCAGTGCTGCATAGGTAGGAAACGTTCTTTAGCTAAGATCGGATTTGCAGGGTCCGGCCTGTGCCTCTTTATGTAGAGTCCTGACGTCCCAGAGGCTACAGGAAGAGTCACCAAACATCCTTACACTCATCTGTTGGAGCCTGATCAAGACAGCATTTTTGATTGGGGGTGTGGAAACAGTGCAAATACTGCAGGAAAAAATAGTAGACATCATTTATACAGGAACCACAGAAACTTCTTTCTGTGTATTTGTGCTCCCTCTACTGGCTTTTCTGCTTTTACTGAAAGAAATCAGAGGAAATTTTGCCATTTCAGTGGGAGTAGAAAAGAGGTGTGAGAACCAAATATTCCTCACAAGAATTGTGCTGATGGACAGCTAAAAGCAGCGGAGCTAGCACTGTACAAACTGCCATAGAATTTGAAAGTAAATAGAATTACACAGAGGATAAGGAGATCCTGAATTTATCTTCTTGCCTGGGTGAAGACTTAGCCAAACTGTAAGTAATGTTTGGCTAATGACAACATATCTAGTCACAAGTTTAAAACCTTGTTTTCAGAAGAACTGAGTGCTCAAGCTCAGGAATTCAAAATATGTTTTAAATGGTGTCACATAGCATTTTGGTGTCTTGTAACTTGATGAAAGAAGCTTTAGAAGAGAGAAAGAAGAGTGTAAGACAAGTTTGGGAGAAGTTTTGCGAATGTCACCAGAGAAATAAATGAGGAAATAAATAATGTAGTAAAACATTCCAGTTGCAGATGATCCCAGTTTAACTTTCAACTTGTCACCTGCTTGGAAACTAAGTACTGCAGGAGAAAGAGAAGTGATTGCAAGCGATGATAGTAAGCTGCTGCTTGTTAGCTTAGTCACAGTAATTGAACTTGTTTCAGTCGCTAAGTAATGTGTGCTGGTGCTTACTTTTTTGCCTAAAGACTTAAATGCCTCAGATACTGTTTTCAGTTGTTGTTACTCAGGTACACTATGTGTTATTTATTCGTATAACTTTCTTAAAATTGGCAGACTAAAACCTCAATGTCTCTTCATGGAAATCAGTTCATACACTACTTACATGTAATGTAAAGCAGCGCTTCTTTTTCTGTATTGTAAATAGGTGGCTTTTTAACATACACAAGCAGTCCTATTGCAGTCCCATTCCTCTTGGTTTTAAGTAGATTTATGTTAAGACACCCACAGTAGGGATCATTCCTCTTTAAATTACACTGAGTAGTTAAAGCTTCAGTATTTTCACTGTTTTCCAAGATGCAGCTAATTTAAGCAGCAGCATCTACGCATGCACAGAGAATTCTCCTAGAAATTGTAATGGCTTTCTAAAGGAGGCCCCTACTCGCACTCCTATTTTAGTCCATGTCCTCTTTACCTCTGTTCATAAACAAGTTTTTCTTTGTCTTTAATAATTTTTACTGCCCATCTCCCCAACCACTTCACTTCCCACACTAATCTCATCAAGGTTTTGTGATCAGAACTGAATGCCACGAACACAGTGAGGATGCATCAATGTTTTACCAAATAAACTTAGAATATTTTCAGCATTATTTCTGTATTTATCTCAATACAGCCTAACATCCTGCTTTCTTTCTGTCCCTGCTCATCGAGCAGGTTTTTCAATAAGCAGATGTATCTACCATGATGCATCTTTGCTTCCGTGGTTGTTACCATGTGAGTCACTAAAATGGTTCTTTTTAATGTGAATCACTTGGCACCTATCTGCTCTATTTCATCTGTCAGAATGCTCCCCCAGCATGTTGTTAACAAGATCTGTAAGCTGTTCATGGTATCTCAAGAAATTCATGTGCTCCTTCTATTGATTCAGCTTCATCATCAGTTCACCACCTTGTCCTGCTGCTTGCTAAAACCATTCAAAAAGTTTTGTATCAATCCTTCAGTCTCCATTTGTTGTCTCCTTCCTGAAAAAGGACAGTGTATTCCCTAATTTTACGTTTCTTGCTTTTTAAAAAGCTGTTTATATCTCATAATAGAAGAGTACCTTGTAACCTTAACTTCTGCTCTTCCTCCATGGCTCTAAGGAGGAATTTTGTCAAAATCCAGGTTCTGCGGCTAAATGTACAGATGAGCCTGTGGTAAAAACTTGTTATCATTGTCATTTGCTATCAGATTGGAAAACCTTGTTTTAAGGTTTTCTTTCATCTCTTTAACAACGCACATTAATGCCAATACAAGTGACAGAAGAACTTTAAACACTAATTGGAGTTTCAAGAAATTTAGGAAAGGAGTCATCTTACTTAACCATAGATCAGTTAGGTATCTGATGGATGCCAGTTAACTAGATTTCCTGTACAAATAAAGAGACGTCAACTAGGAAACATGAATATCTAATGGGCAGCTCAAGCTGTTAAAATAGAATAATTTTTAGATAGGTTGAATCTCTAGTAGCTATTTGAAGGTATCTATTGTCTCCTTTGATGTGAGAGGGGGCTATGGTACCTATATTAGGATCGAAGATTAATTCTTCATTGAGTGAAATCAGGTAAGAAGAATCCAGCTGCCAGTGATCACTGGGGTTCAAAACACATTCTTGTTTATAAATTCCTTAATCAGCTTTCTTAATAACTGGTGTTTACATAACTATTTGCTTGCCCACACAGAAGCAGAGTCTATACTTTCTGTTATAATCCAGTGTACCTCATCAAGTGGGTTCCCTTCTTGCTGTCGTCTGGTTCTTTCCTTCTACATACAAGACTCATTAAATCAGGCCTGTAGCCCCAGTTGTCTTCAGTCTTGTTTTATCTACACTGCCTGCCAGAACTTTTCATATTTCATCGTGTCTTATAGCACTACCAGCTTTGGGATTCTGCCAACTCTTAACACAATAAAATGAGCTACTAGGCAGCATTTTCTTACATAGTCAGTTCCTCATCTTTGTTGTCATTGGCTATCATGCTCCAGATTAACTGCTGAAAAGACATAGATAGCTCTCAGATGGATCTGTGGTCATTCTTGTGCATCTGCTTTCCAAATTTCATGCCAGACATTTTCTTTCTGTAGTCTCAACCTACCACATACACCCTTCCATCTCATTACCACAACGCCATGCAATCCCTTGTTATCCTCTCCTATTAAAATCTAACCAGCTCTCAATCATTTTCTCTGTGCAATGTTCTTCCTGCTTTAATGCTGTCTTGTTTTATGAAAAATTCACCCTTCTTTCTCTGTTTTTGCATACAGCCACTAAACCATGTTGTCTTAATCCAACTTTGGTTTTCTTTTGCTTTTTATATGACTTGTAGCAATGAGGTTGATAATTTTTCTCACTTCTTTCTCTTTTCCTTTAACATCAGTATTGTATAATTCCACTTCATCCGTGGATAAAATTACTAGTTTTTGCAAGTCAAGATTACCAGACTATTTACAAGGGACTACATCAGATTTTCCATACCACAACATGACTTGTAATTTATGTCTCTTCCTGACCAGTTTCTCTGTGGCATCTGCCCTTGTAGGAACAGAATATCTCAGAAAAGTCAATATAACTGCATAAAACCATTGGGAATAGGAAGATACCACTACACTACCTGTGTAATTTTAAGAATCTGAGGCATAGAGAAAGCACTGTTCACTGCTAGCAACATTACTGCTGCCCTTGAATTATGCACTTACCTATACATGTCAGTCTGTTACTGTAATATTGACATTATATCAGTCTTTATAGGGGTCAGAAAGACAACTGATGCACCTGATTAGCGTATAAAATTATTTCTTCTACAGAAGCCTGGCTGTGTCCTCAGCCTCATTTGGCGAGCTGAGAGACCTTCAGTTACAGCCTATACTTTGAAAGTAGTTCTGATCCCACAGAAAGGCTTTGAAAGAGCTTCAGCAGATGCTGTCAAAGTCCTGTCCTGAGTTATGTCCACAGCACACCAGCACTCCTTTACTGTAGTCTTCATTTCTGTGCACAGCCTGTGTGAACCCAAAGTGGTTTTTTATACTAGCTTCCAAATGTGTATCTTCTGTCAGTCTAAGCAGTATGTATAGAGATCCTTTATACTGTATATGCTACATTGTACTATACTGAGAGAGAAGATACTTATTAAGTAACAATAGCTTTCATATTCAGATTCATATATTCACTTATTTGCATTTAGTTGAGTAAGCTAAATTAGGGTGATGGGTACAGTGCCTGCGAAACATTCTGGCATGATTTGGCAGGAAGTGTGTGGATATGCCTAGTAACATTCTCTCCATTTAGTAGCTGATTTAAGAAAATGTCTTGGAAGCTCATGCCTGGTCATGCAGTATCAGTAGTTGTGAACACAGGCTTTGTCTGCCATAGTGCTCCACACACATACCAGCACTCCTCAAGAACTACCGTATGGCACATTTTAGGAAACAGAGATGGAGAAGAGAACTGAATTTACAGGAAAAATGGAAGCATGAAACACTTAAACTACTCCTTCTGCAAGGCATTATCATGGCATTTCAAAGTGTTTGGGAATGTCTTTTTATATCAGGATATTTGTTTTTTAGCACCTTCCGTGGACTTCAGTCTTTACTGGAGCTAATGTCCATATTTGCCAGGAAGAACTGACTGACATCAGAAAAAGACTGAGAATCTTTGTTTGTGTCATAAAGGGGATTGTTTAAAACATATATCTTGCTCTTTGTAGCACTCCTCTTAGTTTCATTTTTTCTGTCCTTTTTGTTATACTTGTCTTTTTCACCTCTGTCTTCCCTAATTTGTTGTGTTTCCTTGTCTCTCAGATTCCCTTTTCACTGAATCATAGAAAAATAGGACTGGAAAGGACCTGAAGAGGTCATGCAGTCCATCCGCTCCCCCTAGGCAGGATCAGCTGTCCCTGTATCATTCTTGACAGATGTTTGTCTAACCTGTTCTTAAAAACCTTCAGTGATGGAGGTTCCCTGACATCCCTAGGCAACCTAGGCCACTCTACTTAGCATTAGAAATGTCTTCCTGATGCCTGACCCTAGCCTCCCTTACCGCAATTTAAAACCTTTACTTCCTTCGCCCTTCCATTATGGCCATATCTTGCCTTTGCTGTTTGTCCAGACTCTCTGTGAAACAAGTAGCAGTTCTGTTATTATACTGGGCAATATTCTCCTGAAGTTTATTCTTTATTTCCACTTAGTTTCTTTCTCTTTCCTTATCTTATGCAAAATACATTATTATTTTGTCACTATCATGTAACTTTCTGGATGCAGGGAACAACATCCCTGATCTCCTAACACCACCTAATACAGGACTCCAGTCAACCATTCTGGGTGTAAGAATGTCCTACAAAATTTAGTCTTACAGACCTAATTCATGCATTGCCTTTGCAATTATCAATCGATACTACATTCACTGTTGACAGCGGCATGTAAAACTGATGTAAAAGAAATAACAATCAGGCCCTTTGCATTTTTCAGCTTATTCCTATAAAATATACTACATATACTACATTTTATGCTTCTTATCTTCATCTTATTCCTCCAGCTGGAGTGTGCATACATGTATTCTTGCCAGATACTGATCAGTGTTGCATATAGTCATCATTCTCAGCATGTCTACTGTATCCTCATACACAGAATGGCACTTAGAGCAACTGCTTCTGTAATTTCTGTGCCTCCTTCTGTCTTTGGATGGAAAATGCACAACTGTCATAAATATAATTCATATCATATGTGCATGTCCAAAATTGGGGAAAGTCAGCTATTGCAAGTTTCAATTGATTCTGTCATCCAGAATCTAATTCATAATCTAATCATTGCCTCTCCTTAAGGCTATTTCTGGAGTGGCAATTATAGTGGATGAAAAGAGAAAGAGCATTTTAATGCAATTTTATGGCATAGATAACTATCATTGTTCTTTAAGCAGGACATTTACAGCTTAACTGTCATGTCTGTAAAACAAGGGGTGTGCTGGAAATTATGCAGGGAGTTAAAGATTAAATCCTCCCTCAGTCCCTGGTCAGCCGTTATGGTGACTTCAGCCTTTCCAACCCCTTTTACTCCCTTTTCCCTCACAAGCAATGAGATAGAAACCAACAATTTGTAAATATCCCATATATATGGTTATTGCACCTAAGGTCACTGTGCATCCAGACATCACTAGCCATATCCCTGTTTGGCCAAAGATTTCTGACAAGAAAACTGCCAAGCTTCTGAGTATCCCAGCCATTTAAAGACTATATTTTCAAATGCACTGTGCAGTGCATGTGCAGAGAATCAAACATCTCCTAGAATTAACCAGCATACTGTGCATACGCCATGGAGTGGTAGTGGTTATGTACACAGTCTGCATGCACAACTGGAGATGCAGAATGCCCTCTCATTCTGCTGCTTCCCAAAAGCTTCAGGGTTATTGTGCACATACTCAGCAGTTGAACTCTTTAGGGACAATAGGTGTAGCGTGGCTGGAATATGTTGGATTTGCCATATGCCTCTTACATGATGTGGTTTAAGCCCAGCTGGCAACCCAGAACCACACAGCCATTCGCTCACTCCCTTCACTTCCTCCTCTCTCTCCAGGAGGGATGGGGAGGAGAACCAAAAGAATGTAACTCCCACAGGTTGAGATAAGAGCAGTCCAGTAACTCAGGTATAGCACAAACCACTGCTGCTACCACCAGTAGTAATAATTAAGGGAAATAACAAGGGAAGAGAACACAACCACTCACTACCCGCCAACCGATATCCAGCGTGACCAAGCAGTGATCTAACCCTTTTGGGTAGCTGCCTCCGGTTTATATAGTGGGTATGATGTGCTGTGGTATGGAATACCTCTTTGGTCAGTTTGGGTCAGGTGTCCTGTCTCTGCTTCCTCCAGGTTTCCCCTCCCTCCCTGGCAGAGCATGAGACTCAGAAAGTCCTTGGTCAGAGTAAACATTACTGAGCAGCAACTAAAAACATCGGTGTTATCAGCACTGTTCCAGTCCGAAAGTCGAAAATACAGCACTGCACCAGCTACTGAGATTGAGAAAAATGACTGCTACTGCTGAACCCAGGACACATGATCATGTCTTTCTCCCTGAGAAATACCGATGGCAAATAGCACAGAATCATGAAAAATTAAGGCTGAAAGGGCAAGGTTCAGGCGATTATCCAGTCCATTTTTGTTCTCAGGCACAGTAGCTATTCCAGTATTTGTCTAACTTGTTCTTAAGCACACTCTTAGAAGCTCCACAGGTTCCCCCAGCAATTTATGCCAGTGCTTCATTGGCATGTTAGACAGCTTTTCACAGCATCTCATTTGAATCTTCTGGGTTATTGCACCTCATTCACTCTACTATGATATGTAACACCGATTCATTCTCCCCACTTTTTATCAGCTCTGCCTGTATTTGAGGCAGGCATCATATCCCAGTTAGTCTTCCCTTCTTTATATTAAACATGACCTGTTCGTTCCAGGTGTCTTCATAAGCCTTGGTTAACTCCCAGGCCTTCAAGCCACTCTAATTATCCTGAAGTATGGCATCTAGCGTTGGCCATGGTGTCCCCCTCACCCCCCAAGAGGTATTTCCAGTGCTTAGTAGAATAGAAGATCCTTCACAAACACTGCAGACGTCACTCCTGCTCACGCAGCTTGGTATAGGAGTTGCCTTTTCTTCGCTTTTGCAACCCCAGGATTGCCGGTGGTGTGTTCAAACTGCCAGCATAATTTTGAATCCTAATCCTGTATCCCACCTATAAAAAGTTCCTCTCAGTATGTCATCAACATGTAAATTTATTAAGCATATTCTCTTCTCCATCACTCAGGTCATTAATATTGAGTAATGCAGAACAAGGAGAGTTCTGTGAAGCACCACACATGCACATTTCTGTTTCCAAGGATAGATATCTGTCCTCTCCTTTTTGTTTTCCAGACACTTTTGCATTCATTCTGCAGCAATTTCATCTAAACTATGTTTCCCTAGGTTATAAAGAATGTCACACGAGGGAGTGTCGAGAGACTTGTAAAGTCAAACCACCTACTGCTTTTTCCCTGTCCGCGAGGCCAATTACCCTGTCTTAGAGGGAGATCAGATTGGTTTGACACAGTTTGTTTCTAACAATCCATGTTGTCTGTTGCTACCTTGTTTTCTTACAAATTGTGTGATTATTTTCTTCAGTACTTTTCCACAGGTTGAAGTTTAGTTGACTGGACTATAATTTTGCAGATCTTTCTTTTTAAAGATAGCTACTAGTTTGCTCCTCCATTCTCTGAGATAAGCACTAGCATCTATCTTTCAGACTGTTCCAGATAGTACAAAAACACTTAACTCATCTAAATACAGTACTTTTCTTCCCTTGCCTAGGCTAACATCCTCAGTGTTGTCAGAGATTCCTCTGCACAACAGGCTCAGAGCCCAGATGCCTGTTTCTGAAAGCTGCTGTCCGGAGTACTGTGTGTGTAATGGATGTGCAGCCCATTTCCGCAGTGTTCAGAGGCCAGCCTTCCTAGTGGGCTGCTTCCCTAGGAGATGATATTATCGAAGTAGATATTCTGGGTTGGGAGCTCTTTACAAATAAAACCCAGCCCTTAGTGAAATCTTTTTAAAGATGCCCAGTGCTTGCACAAGTCTGAAACCTGAAGCCTTTCAGCCAGCTTCTCAACTCCTTTGAGGAAGTGCTGGTTTTCCTTGTGAAAATGTGCTTGAGCCCAAGAAACTACTTGAGATAATAAAGTGGGTTTGTTTCTCGATGCCCAGGGAAGTCAAAATAAGCTAATACTGGTCAGGTCAGTAATGTTTTTGAGGGTAACTCAAAGTTTCTTGCTTGGTTTTGTGTTTTATCATTCCATGTGGGAGGCAGAAAAAGGAGTTGTAGTTTTTTCCATTCTTAAACAGACCATTAACAGGAAAAATGTCATTAAAATGGTCATATATATTCCACAGAAAAGTGTCACCTTCAGTGTAATCACCTTTATCTACAGTGCCATACAATTTGTTGTCTACTTAGTATCAGGCATTTCTATGAGTTCTGAGAGCACATTATATATAATTTGAGTATTACTAATGAATTCATCTCCTTCTCTGAAGTTATTTGTTCAGTTAACTATCAAAAGAGAAAAAATCATACTCCTTAGAATTCAGAAATAGATTTAAATTACTGACTTCAAGCAAGGCCAAATAGGCCTTTATCTTTCCCCTTTCTAAGAATGTAGATAACAGCTGTCACTTAAAAGTGAAGCCTTTTAGTACATTTTTGCAATCTTTTTTGATCAATACATCATACAATCAACATAAAATAAAGGTATAATAAGTATCAGTCACCTGAGTGTATCAGGACTGTATTACTGTATCATTAAGCTCTGAAAGGGATGGACTGGACTACCAGATGCCAGTTCAAAACTGTAATGTCCACTTGTGTGCCTTCATTCTGCAGAGAGACTTCCCTTTGAATCTGCCTTCATTCTGCAGAGAGACTTCCCTTTGAATCTGCTGTGAGTTTTATGTAACAATCAGTACCAGAGAATGTTCCTTGTTTTCAGTCCCCCATGAAAGCTCATTAATGGTTCTTTTCTTTTCCCTAAGGAACAACCAAAGACTACACTGTTGTAAAATTTGTAAGGAAAAAATTGTAAAGGCAAATTCATGTATCAAGGTGTATTCCTTGCATCTACCCTACCTGTTGAACTGTTTAGGTGTTTCTTACTTGACACAGTCCTGATGTGAATGGGGCTCACTGTGTGTTTTAGGCAAGGACAACTTATCAATTGAGAAATAAGATTTTTTTTTTGTTTATCTGTTAGATCTAATGTCAAAACCCAAATTATTCCTTTCTGAAGGAAAGGAATGTTCCCCCAGTTTATCTACTGTTCCTTGTCCTGGTCCTGCAGTATGAAAGGACCTCTCTGAAACAATGCTGATTTGTATGAGAATCCGTGTAGAGAATAAAAGTCTGACTTCATAAATCAGAAAACAGGTAAGGACATATGTTTATTAAATCAGAATGCTGCTGTGAATGTCATAGGTCTCTTATTACCCATTTCAAACAAATACTTACCTGCTAATTAGATTAAGTGTCTGGTTAAACTGAGTAAAAATAGCCAAAATTCAAAAGAGTTCAGATTTCTCCTGCTGTAAGACTGTCACCTTAACTAAGTCCATGGTATTTAATGCTCCTGTGAGATTTGTTCCCCAGAAGATGAGTGAGATGGTGCGTCGAAAGTTTCCTATTACTGCTTCATTTTCTAAATACCTATTTTTACATTTTAACATATAGCTCCATCAGCCCTCCCAGACGCAAGTGGGACAAGCAGCCTCACAATCCAATCTCCTGCATTTGGCTCACAGTCAAGCATCTATGTCTCAAAGCCCAGTGCGTCAGGCTTCTTCTTCTTCCTCCTCATCCTCCTCCTCTTCAGCTTTGAGTGTTGGCCAGTTAGTCAGCAGTAAGTATTGCTCCCTGGCTCTCCTTAATTCTCCCCTCTGTTTGTCCTCATCACTCTGAGTTTCCTGATCTGCTTTCCCTCCTTCATTTTTTATTTCATATAGTAGATTCTATGTTGCTAAGTAGAGTGACTCTTACCAGTGAGAACTGCTAAGTGCTGGCATGGATGGGGTTTAAAGTAAACATGCCTGGAGAAATTGTCATCAGTGCTAAAAACAGTCATAAAAATGGTAGCAACTGTTGATTTTCTTGTGAGAGCAATTCTTATAACTGAAATGTAGTTAATGTTCTTTGGAAATGAGATGGTTTTGGATTGGTCAATGTAATGAATTATAGTGCTCAGAATTTGGTGGGCCTCCAGATCCTTCTACTTTTGGTTAGGCTGCTTGTTCGTTACTGTTTGCCTGCTTGCAGTTAGTGTAGCAAAGCATTTTACAACTACACAGATCTAGAGCAAGAGACCTTTCCTGCAAGGAAAGGCTTGCACAATTGAAACAAGAATGAACTGCAACATGTGGGAGAGAACAGACACCACGATCTGTTGTGAAATAGCTGAGTTTCAGTGTTAGGATTATAACAGCAACCCTGTCTTCCAGATTACATATTGCTATTACTTTATCAGCATTAACTTTGGTTTTTACATAGCAAAACCCAACAGGTTAAAAGTATATATAAGAAGCATTAGCAGGTTTTGCACATTGCAAGAATCTGAGTGTATTAGATGACCTTGTTCAAAGATACTCTGTGTACATATTTCAAGGAAACAAAAGCTATAGCTCATGCCACATTGGTAATGTAAAATATATGACTGATACAAGCTTATGAAGGGCTTGGAGAAACTGTCATGCAAGGGAAGATGTGAAAAAAAGTCCTGGTTAGATTATTTCAGAGATTGTTTACATGGGGAAATCAATAGCAGAGCTGCAGTGGTAGATGTGTGCTGGTATAACTCCCAGTGTGAATACTTCTATTCTGGAATAAAAATATCTGCATTGGTAGCTGTAAGTACATAAAATATATAGATACAGATGTAATTATAGTGATATAAATATACTGCTATTGCTCTGCTAGTAAATTTTCTCATGTAGACAAGCATGTAGGAAGAAGACAAATAACAGGCTTCATGTTAAAAATACATGAAGTTGCCCCTTGTCTATGTGCCAAAATTGACTAAAATAGCAAGTGCAGAATAAGGTACTTTTGAAAAGCTAGTCCAGAATAGCCTCCCTTGTGGACATTCTCATTAAAATAATATTCTAGAATAACTATTGAGGGGTACCCTACCCCACACTGATTATTCCAGTCAGTTTCCCCATGTGAATAAATCCACTACACAATAAAGTAACATGGAAGAAGCCCCTTTAAGTTTACACAATAACTCCATCAACATTTACATGATGCTACAAAAACAGTTACTTGTTCAACCATATGCAGTTCCTCTTAGAACATGTATTTTATAATAGTGATATACTCTGTGATTAAAATCACACAATCAAGATGTTTTTCTCATCCTTCTTTCAAAATGGATATTTTTCTAGGGGTGCATCAGAATTACTAATGCAGCAGGTGGGCTGTTGTCCCAGGTTTTGTTCCCTATCTCATATACTAACCTGTTCCACAGTTTGCATAACATTTGAGGTAGGGAGCTGTGTCAGGGTGAAGGATGGTCTTGCTTCAAGTGGTAGAGGTCTCAGGAGCTGAAGCTTTCTGTCTGCCACATGATTCCAGTGCAATGGCAAGCAAGTCACTCAAAACAGATTTTTCACTAGCGCTCCCTTAATATCCAGCTTGAGACTCTGGACTTTAATTTACAGGAGAACCTGGTACTCACACTTACAATTTTAAGTGCACTTTCGCTGTGGAACTGTATAAAGAATCATTTAAACACACTGTCTAAAAAAAATAATTTCCTACTTGACCTAGACTGGGTACCCAAAAATGCTTTTTCCTTAATATCTGTCCACTTCTGTGTGAATGAGAAAGGGAAAACCCTCATCTTATAGAAACATAAGAAAATAAATTAAGATCTAGAAAAACAGAGGAGCTCAAGAAGAACTGTCTTT
The DNA here is from genome assembly GCA_032466535.1 of Forpus xanthops. NCBI lineage: Eukaryota > Metazoa > Chordata > Aves > Psittaciformes > Psittacidae > Forpus > Forpus xanthops. Next base: position 51,098 of record JASSUY010038164.1, on the reverse strand, counting down.
GGTGAAGAGCTTTAATAGAGGTCTGGGGCCACACACTGAACAAGTAAAAAGGCAATACATCAATCAGTTCCTCTGTAATGAAAGACAATTCATTCCGTGCACTGAATGAGGCAGGAGTCTGGAGAGAAAGATCTGGTAATCGAGGGCTCAAAGTCTGTGCTACACTGTGTTGGGCTACTCTAACTCCAACATTTTGTAGCTTCTGAGTGTTTATTTGTGCAGCTCTAAGGATGGGAGTTTTTAGTTCCATTTTTTGCTTGGATAAATTTCAAGGTTGTAACAAAGCAGGATAGTAATGTCTGTCAGTCATGTGGTGAGATAATGCTTATATTCACAGTTGGAAGTATGAGGTCTTCTGTCAGCTGAATAGGTAGAAAACCTAATAGGTTCAGTTATCATCTTGTTGGTCCCGCTCTAAAAGGAATAATACACATGCTGTGGTCATGGATTTGGCTGAGAGCAGAGGAGTATGAAGCATAGGAATATCAATTAGTGCAAGAGGGGAGATATACTGTTTAACATAGACGTTCTACTTGTTCCTCTAAGGCTTGGATCCTTCCACCAGTTCTGTTCCAGTCCCATTGCATCGTCACGCTGTTCTCCACATAATCAGCACTTCCTTTGCCTCTATGCTTTTTGCTCCTCCTGTAGTCTTTTCCCTGCGGTCCATGATTCCTCAATGCCTCTTCCCATTTCAGTTCCCTTCCACCTCCCAGTCAGTCTCTGTTCCCAGGCCGTATCTGTGTCCTTTCTACCAGCCTTTTTATTAGGCAGTTTCTGTCCTCCTCTACCTTATTTTATTACTCATGCCCTTTTTTTTTTTGCCTGTCCTCTACCACAGTGATTACTACTTTCTGCACAGTCAAACCCTCTCCCTCCACTCCAAACTCAAATCCTTGTTCCTTAGCAGTCTTCAGCTGCTTTTTCACCCTTCCAGCATTTCTTTTTCTTCAGACACAAGGTTAATTTTTGCCCCCTCTGCATCCACATCATGCAGGCACCACTCCCACCCTTCCTGTAAGCCACCAAGAAGAGGGGCGAGTCAGTATCTGTCTTTACTGCTGCCCATGGCGCAAAGCAGGCCAGAGCCACAACCATAAGAGGGGGGTTCTTTGCCATCTACTTCAGCCTGAGACTCAAGCATCCTCAGTACAGAGAAAATCTTGAAGAAAATTCCACACAGAGGTGTAGCCAATCTCCACTGAGTAGATACAAGTTTTGGAGGCTCACCTGCTTGGATTTGTTGGAGACAGATTTTTACTTGGGATGCCAGGAAGCCCAATCCTGACAATGGATACCTAGCAAGGCAGTGCTTCAAGTTGTAAGGAAACTGAAACTTCTTAAAGAAAAGAGGTTCTTACAATTTCTTTAACCTGGCAGAACAACATGTGTTATTAGCCTTGTTCTCAGAAGTAATTGACCTGAAATTTGTCTTATAATGGCAAGTGCCAGGCAAACTTAGCCATAGAACCCTACCTAAGATAATGAATGGCACAGAGAAGATCTTTTGGGTACTTCTCCCTTGCTCAAAAAAGAAGAAAGCTCAATTAAACCAAGCAGGGAACTCAGATTAAAGAAAATGCTTTCCATACAGTCAGACTGAGGAAGATGTTGCACTTGGGAATTAACCCACTAGGATCCAGATATTAAGAGCATTCCAAAGAGCCTGTAAGAAGGAATACAATATGGTCAGTTCAGAAGGAAAGGATCAAACCACCTGCATAATGAACCATGAAAAGGCAGATAGGATCCCCTGCAGCCTTTCATTATCATTGGTAGCACCATATTTTTAGACAAATGGTCTTAATTGATCATCACAAATTTGAAAATGGTTTCAAGTGACAAAAAAACCCATTTGTATACAACTGTGGCTGCTCACAGGGAAACAAATACACAGAAAGTCATCCCTGTTTTGCTGCTTTGCAGAATCCATTCAGCCCATGGATGCAGAACCCTGAGGAGCAGGAGCAATAGTTTTTCAAGCCTATGGCTCATAACTGAACAAAGTTTTCTTAATGTCCCAGCAGAGCTTTGTTTAACAGGTCTGCAATTTAAATCTAGAGCATGCTGAAGTCATAGAATCATAGAATAGTTAGGGTTGGAAAGGACCTTAAGATCACCTAGTTCCAACCCCCCTGACGTGGGCAGGGACACCTCCCACTAAACCATGTCACCCAAGGCTATGTCCAACCTGGCCTTGAACACTGCCAGCAATGGAGCATTCACAACCTCCCTGGGCAACCCATTCCAGTGCCTCACCACCCTTACAGTAAAGAATTTCTCCCTCAGATCCAATCTAAACTTCCCCTCTTTAAGTTTGAACCTGTTACCCCTTGTCCTCTCAGTACAGTCCCTCATGAAGAGTCCCTCCCCAGCATCCATATAGCCCCTCTTCAGATACTGGAAGGCTGCTATGAGGTCCATTCAAGTCTTTTAGTGGGATAAAGCCTTCAATGGGTCAGTAGTTCTGAAAGAAACCCACAGGCACGAGGGCAGCAAGAAATTACTTGTGGCTTCCTGAACGTCTCTTTGATTGCTTTTCCCCTTCTGAGGTAGCAATAGTGTCATTTCCTTTTCCTCATTTGTTCCAAAGCTGTAGTCCAATCCTTCAGATGAAACCCTGGAGTCAAGTACCTTGGCAGAACTTTGCCATATTCCAGATTTTTTTGCTGAATATAATATATACTAAGTAAACCCAGGCATATTCAGCTGCCTTATTCTGTTAATGGAATAGAGCAATATAATAACTTCAGTAGATAATTATTTGCTGCAAGGTGCTGCACACTTACTCTAAAAAGAGTAACTCACTTTAAAAAAAGCCACCTAACATTAGGGAAATTCCTAAAGTACGATGACAAAGGGATCAAACTGTGCTTAAATAACTTCAGTGTTCATGTTAGTTTTCATTTGAGTCATATTTTGTTTATGATTTTACATTTTTCTTCAAGACGTTGCATTTCTTTCCTTTTTTTTAAATTTCCCTTAATTTTTTTCTTTCCTGACCTTCCCTCTTACCTCCCCTCCAGATTGCTCTATTCTTTATAACTTCTTCCTTTTATCTCATCCTCACCCCTTCATCCCTCCCAGCAACAAGTGCTAGTTATTTTAAAGACAAAAATTTATGGTTGTTTCCAAAGAAAGGACATTTAAAAAGAAGCTCTGTCTAAGCATGGACTGCAGGATTCATCTCCTGTCCCTTTTGTATGATTTCTTCACATTGTCTCATCCTGTCTCTGGTCTCTTTTATTTTCTCTCCATTCAGTTCTACGTCATTATTTCTTCTTTTTTCCACTTCATTTTCCTCTTCTCAGATGCATCCCTCTGCTCGTTTCTTTAACGTTTCTACTGGATGTTCTCTTTGTGGAAATCACTGTTTTCCCCTCATGCTCTTACATGTCTCCATGAAGTTCCTTTCTTCCTTACAAATTCATTTTACTGTCATTTGTTACTATAAAATTAAAATGCCTTCCACAAACAAATTATTCTTCATCCTTTCCCCTGAGCTCCAGTCCATTTTCCATTAACAGTGTTTTGTCCTGCCTTTTTTTATCTGATTTACTTTCCATTGGACTTCCTCTGCCAGCTATTTCTCCTCCTGTCTGACTGGGGAAATCATCCCCTGCAATACCTCCTATGGCAGAACTCTGTGCAACAGAAATTTGCTTTCTCCTTCAGGATGCACTGGTTTCTTTGTAGCAGCTCTTTCCCTGAACTATTAAAATCACAGCATATTTTCACTCACCAACAAACTCATATGGGATTTTTCAGGAGAATTCAAAAGCTATAGTAGTATTCCCTTCAGTAGGAAAAAGGGAGTTTCAGTGCAGGATAGCCTATAGATTCTGTTTCTTCCACTCTGCTCATCCCCATTCATCATCCACCAGGACGTCTAGGGGAATTTTAGCTGCTTCCCTTTTGTTAGGGGTATGTACACTTATCCCCTAAAATTATCTCAGACAACTTTCTCCAGCACCCAGTAGTTTCATTGACACAACAGTCAGAACATACACTGGGAGTCTTTAAATGTTCTTAGTGTAGATCCCTACCACTCAATGAGATTGGTGTTCTTTATTTTCCCATTGGCAGTGTGCTGCCTTCCCTAGGATATCCAGTTAATTTAAAAAGCACCAGTTTATTTACCATCTTCAATAAGCTACTCTTCCTCAAAAGTGAAGTGCACTATACACTTTAGAGTTCTGAGAGCTCAGAACTTCTTAAAACAAAGTCCATTATCTATTAATAAATGCTTATGTATGTGTATGTATTAGTCCACAGAGTCCAGGATTATGTATTGATGGCGTTTTGTATAGAGTAAAACAGGTCAGTGCTATTACATGATAATGGTGATCTTCATGATACTATTGGAGTTTTATGGAAGGGACAGAAATCAAGGGACTAGTATGGATTTCAAAGGGCTCTGAATCATACCTGAAGTAGAAGTGGTTCTGATTTGATACAAATACTCTTTTCCCTAGAGTTCAGGGATAAACGGCTTTAGTGTTTCAGTCCACCTCTCTAAGTACATTCCTCTTCCCAAAGATGCTATGTAAGAATGAAGTCCCTTTCTTAGCAGATACTCAGCTCTATTCTGTGTCTCTGAAAATCAGAACTGGGATGCTAGGTAGACTGTGTATGTGGTAAGTAGGAAAATTTCACACCCCTAAAGGAAATTACTTTACAAACCTGAGAGTACCCCCTCACAGCACTGACTACTTAAAAGCGAATCATACGCACCCTGGCTCTGCACTGAATGAATGTATGCATGTGTGGTGCACAGGTGAGCTCAAGCACAGCACTGACAATAGGAGAGATGATTCCGAGTGTGAAGCATTGTCAAGACTAGATTGAGCCTATGTGTGTGTTTACCTGTATGCATAGCTCATGTAGTCCCTGGTTGCATACATGAGTATTTTTAAAATACTATTGCTATGTGTGCTTCTTACACTCAAACTACAAATAGATATAGGCTTAAATTTATATAGCAGAAAAACCTCTTCCTTCTCTCTATTATTGGACTAAAAGATTTTTCATAGGACATTTCCATTATAAGGGAATTTTACATCAGGTTATAAACCCCTGAGAATAAAAGCTTTGTTACTGTAATGCTGATAAGCCCTTAGCTACAGCAGTACTAGCAGGAGCCACTCTCATATAGGGTTCAGAATAGTAATGTAGTCTAGCACTGTCCTTGGACAACTGCTTGCATTTACAGAAATTGATGGGTTATTGTGCTGCAAACTCTTCACCTCAGAAGTCTGAGGAATGAGGTGAAGAACAATAGAGATGTCTCACTGGGAGAATGGCTTCACTACACGCAGGATTGCACAACACTTTGAAATCTTCCACCATCGCAGTCCCATGCTGTCTCCGACTTGGCAAATGCTTTCATTTAGCCAGGGATCAGTAGCTTGGAGGGGGAAAAAAGTTCCATTCTCCAGCTGTTGTGTCATTTCCCTTGATAAGTCCTAAATTGACCGAGTTATCCAGCACCAAAGGAGCTTTCCTGTGGTAGACATGCTTTATTATGTGCCCTTTCAGGGACAAAGGCTTCTGTGTCAGTAAACTGCTATGGAGAGGAAGGACAGATTTATTCTCACAGCATCATAAGCATTATCTTCGGAGGAGCTAATATAAAAGTAAAAAACTGCAGCATTACTATCCAAAACCTAATGGCTGATGTTGCTGCTCCTTGATTATCAACCTGATGGGAGGCAGAATGAAAAGCTTGAAAGGCTGCTTCTCAGAAGGGCATATTTTAAAAGATTATTTTAAAATAAAGGAGGTTTTAAGGGCAGCTTTTTGTTTGGGCTTGCTCATTTGCTGGGTTATTTTGAACGCTTGGCTGGCAGCTTGGGTTGGGTATTGTGGAATAAGGAAGGCAGGTTTGTGAATCTCATTATTTGGCATTATGTGTAGATAAAGCAGTTCTTGCTTGCAGATTAAAAACCCAAGGAGTTTGTGTGTGTATTTAGCTCTTCCCACAGATTCCAAATACATACATTAACACCAGCCTTCCTTCTGTATATGATAAGAAGGGGAAACAGGGAACATGACATGTGAAGCTGAGGAAGGTTTTGCAAAGCACAAATGGCAGTGAGGAGCCCAGGCACCTCCTCATTGAGGTGAGTTGGCCATTTTCAGGAGTTCAGCAATAAAGTACCTGGAAACACTGAACTAGTTAGCATTTTAGCAATCTGAACATGCCTCATAACCTAAGAAGGCAAGCCTGTTTCTGTCTGGGGAAGAAGAGAAAGGGATACATATTAAGAAGAAAAGAGATTAACGTCTTGACGACAGAAGCTGGTGTAAACCCAGACAGCCCACTCTTATATGATGTGAAGGACTGACATGGTTAAACAAATATTCCAACAGATCCTCAGACAGCCACGGGAGAGGTGGATGGGGTGAATCTGGAAGAAATCCGAGAGTTTGCCAAAGCTTTTAAAATCCGGCGCCTGTCCCTTGGCCTGACACAGACTCAAGTTGGCCAAGCCCTAAGCGCCACGGAAGGCCCAGCCTATAGCCAGTCTGCCATCTGCAGGTAACAAGTTACATCATAAACTCTCCCTCCTTTGTTCTTAATAATTATTCAGTTTATTGCAAGGAGCATGCTTGTATTTGAGTCTCATGTCTTTAGAATATTATTTGGTCTGGGACTTATACTAGCCAATGATGTTGGTAACTGGCAGATGAAACGTTCTTGTTGTGTACCCCTAAAGTAACTTTAGTTGGTTGTGGATTTTTTTTCTTCTTTAAACAAGCGAGAAACAGTGTTCCTGGCATTGAAATTTAATTCACTAGACAAGCTGGAGACCCTGCTGATGCTGGATAAGCACCAGCTGACCCTCTTCATACTGTGCCATTTTCTACAGATAGGGTTACTGAACAAATATTTCATGGCTGCATCCCTGCTAAGTTAAAACTTGTATTACTGTGGTAAGCACTTCACATATAGGATGTTAATGATGATTTACCTAGGCAACACAGAAGGGCAAAAAAATATACTTCCTGCTGTCTCACAAACTAGCAGCTATTCATCTTTTATTGCCCAAATGTTTACTAAAACTCCAGACAACTTACATATGCAAAGCAGAAGGAGAAATCTGCCCTAATCATAAAATATGATAACACAGTCTTGACAGAGATAGTTAGAAGCAAACACCATATATGCATGTATGTGTATTACAGTAATCCCATGTTTATGCATGAGGTAACACACTTAGGTAACAGCTTTTTCCTCTTGGGCAATGCCTTATAGTTCTTCTCCATCACTGAAAGCCAAGAAACCAGCTCTAAGCTCATTTAAGTGGATTTTGTTCTTGGTGATCCATGAAATGCTCTGTCTTTTTATCTGCTCTTTATACTTTTAATGTATTCCCCATAGAACAGAAGTGTACTTTTCCTGCAGTTTAAGACTAAGGTTATAAATAACATCAGTATGGGGTAGTGAGCTTGCAGCTCACATTTTGCTCAATGATTTTCCATAAAACCCATTGATTGTTGTTAAATACAAAAAGCTCCATAGGATCCTCTCACTTCTGTGGTCTCCCCTACTGTTTTTTCTTATAAGATACCTCCCCGTAGAAAATAACCTTTATTCAGTCTATACAAGGATACTACTGCTGGAAAATTTGTTTCAGGACTTGTATATCGTTATACCAAACAACATGGTACTGCAGTATCAACACTAACAAGCAATGCCAGTGGTATGAATGATGTTGCTCCCTATTACTAAGGATTAATTTTTTTCCTTCCCTGTGGTCAGTTGGGGAGGCATACCTAAAGTGGGTGCAGTTTTAAGCAATTGCCAATTTGTGTAGCCTTAAGTTGCTATTTAACAGGCGATGCTTTGAAGTGATAGATTTCAGTTTCCTCTGCTTTGTCTAGTTTACTCTCTTTCATTTCCTCAAGCTACCTCACACCTGAGAAAACCACTAGGGAGGGTTTGAATTTTACTAAGAGAAAGGGTTCCCCACTAACAGGTTATCATGAAAACCCCCAAAAAGATGGAGTACAAGCATGACTAACAAAAGCCCAGAATGTGGAGACCTTTTACAGAGGGCTCCTTAGAGGGGCAAATTGCTCAGAACATGAGGACTGGATGTGGAAGCTGGTCTCAAATATTTGCAAGGTTATAGGGTTGTTTTATTTCCTTTGACTGCCCCAAATGGATATCACTTTGGGGTGTAGTAACAAGTTATGATTTGTTAAGCACCAAGACAAGCTGCTCCAGTGGCAGCATGCTGTTCTTCAGAAACAGCAGGTTTAACTTTTCTTCTAGTGGTAACCACGGAGTTTCAGTACGAACTCCAGGGTAATGGAAAGGGCAGTTAGGTAAGCAAGTGGAATGGCCAAGTTGGAGACAGGAATAGAGTCTCCTGGTGGCCTGTGCAGGTCATGTCAGCAATATACCACCTTACTGATGGGTTCTGCATGGAAATAACAGCATTTTCTTAACTTGAGACCATGTGTTCTAAAACATACACTTCAGCCTGAAATATCATGGACACCAAAGAAGGACACCTTGCAGTCAATACTACACTAGCACCAGATACAAATTCTTTGGAGTATTATTATCTGAAAGTATTCCTTATCTTACTGTTTGTTTGTAAGAAATGGTTTGCTTTTTGCTGGAGTATTTTTTGCAGCTGCCATGTGCTAAACAGAGACACTAAAAACTTCCAACTCCAGTCACTGGATTGCTTTGAGCAAAGGCATTGATTTGGTTGTTCTCATCTCCAGAGCATGTCATGATTAGCAGTGGCGGTGCTTCAGCACTGGGTGGGCTGGAGAGTGCAGCAGCACCACACAGTAATTGTCCTTGCACAACTTTACCACAATGTGAGGGGTGGACATAGGCGAGATGGAGAGATATGGATAAGCGGCATCAGAGGACTTGGGTTAAGACTATTTTAATGTGTAGCAAGAGAGAATGAACTCGGTAAATGAAAGAAACAAGTACTTAAAAGACTTGAAACGTGAACTCAGCTCTTTGCTTGTTTTTCAAAGGATTAAAGCTTCGCGTGGCTGCTTTTCCAGATGTTTTATAATACTTGCAAAATCTGGTTTGGCAAAAGGCTTTTTTGATGGCAAAATGATATATAGGAGACCTCATTTACAGGAAATGATATCATTCTGGTACAGTTTGCAGGAATCCCACAATAAACCCAGCTTGGTGCCACAGCATATTAGTAGACTATTATGCTGGGTTTCATCTGGAAAACATGAGTCTGCCTTTGCACATTGTGGGGGCAGTCAAGATAATTTCAAAGTGTCCAGCTGTTTCAGCTGAACACTGCCATAGCTATGGGAATCTTTTTCCGACCCAGAAAAGGGATATAGTGTTAACTTGCAAACAGTGAAAATTGCTGAAAAATGAAAGGAAAATAAACCTGATATTGAGAGGCTAGTAACTGCCATTGGTTTGTGTTATTAAAGCTGTGGCTTTTTGAACGGTGTGGGATGGGAGGAGAAACAAAAGGATTAATCTCAAAGACAAGATGAAAAAGAGCAATTGCCTTTGATGTCATTTCCTGTAATTAGACTTAGCATTAAGGGTTTCAGAGATCATAGAAATATGAAATATGAAAATGCGACTCATAACCTGTATTATTCAGTATACTTAAAATTTTGTTGTAGTGCTTGTTTTGTGTTAGCTTAAATATCTAGCTATATATATATATATATTTATAGATATACCTATCTGCTAGTTTTCGTAATCCATTGTAAATTACCTCTGCCAGTCAATTAGTCAGGCAGGCAGGAAGTCCCACCCTGGCAGAGCATCAGTGTAAGACTCTTCTTTCTCAATTTTCCCTCAGACACACCATCCTGAGAAGCCACTTTTTCCTACCACAGGAAGCCCAAGAGAACACTATAGCTAGCAGTCTGACAGCCAAACTGAACCCTGGCCTTTTGTATCCTGCCAGGTTTGAAAAGCTGGACATCACCCCTAAAAGTGCCCAGAAGATAAAGCCGGTGCTTGAGCGGTGGATGGCTGAGGCTGAGGCCCGCCATCGAGCAGGTATGCAGAACCTTACCGAGTTTATTGGAAGCGAACCATCCAAAAAGCGCAAGAGGCGCACCTCATTCACGCCACAAGCCCTTGAAATCTTGAATGCCCACTTTGAGAAGAACACGCACCCCTCTGGGCAAGAAATGACAGAGATTGCAGAGAAACTGAACTATGACCGGGAAGTAGTTAGAGTTTGGTTCTGCAATAAGAGGCAAGCACTGAAGAACACAATTAAACGTTTGAAACAACACGAGCCTGCGACGGCAGTTCCCATGGAGCCTTTAACAGACTCTCTGGAAGAAAACTCCTAAAAACAAAACTAAACCAAACCACACACAAAACAAAAACCCCTGCACCAACCGAAACGTAACCATTTGAACTCTGTGAAAATACCTGTTCATCACCCTTGTAAGTAAGAGACTGAGAAAACTACAAGAAGGACAGAACGGTTTATAAATGTCCATGGGGTTTCCTATTTAAAAAACGAAAAACTACACAACACTCAGTGTGTGTGTGTGTGCGTGTGTTGTAGAATTAGTTCCCCTCTCCTAACAAAAAAGCCAGTTTTTTTAAATGGACTTAAAGTAAACCAAATAACTGCTTACTTTTTTTGTGTATATTATGAAAATATGAACACATTTTAAGGAAAAACAAAACAAAACAAAAAAAAAAAAGAACAAAAATAAAAGAAAAAAAAAGACAGGAAAAAAGAAAAACTTTTATCTGTTTAAAAGAGAATACAAGCCTGCCACCTGGAGGAGTGATTGTAGCCTTTCAGGTATCAAGTGCTGATTCACTATGAAAACTATTAACCAAAGTCAGAAATATGGCATTGCAAACTAGATTGTTAATCTAACTCTTTTATGAGTGTAAAATTGTGTTATGAATTTCTACATTTGTATTTTGCAAACAGGAAAACAACAGGATTAATTTCTCTCATCCTTCCTTGTTCGCACCCCCTGCAGGTGTGTACAAACAGGTGTTGAAGCCATTCCATAGTGGTCACCTCCATTTCTTTTGGTTTTGCAGTCTCCAAGTGTTTGGGTGCCAAAAAGAATTTGTTTTTATTGTGATTTGCAGGGTTTGGTATTTCTCTTCTAAGGGTGCATGTCCTGGTTTCCGTTTGTTTTTCTTTTCTCTGGTTCCTTTTGCTGCCTCCTCCTTCCAGCTCACTCTCCCCCCCTTCTCCAAGCCCACATAACCCAGTACTATTTGAAGATTTTTGAAAGGAAAAATGAAATCTGAACCCTTTTATATTGATATGCTGAAATGCAATAGAGGACAAAGAAGGATTAGGATTATGTCTGATGAACTGTCAGTCCATGCTGAACATTGTGCTTCTTGTTGAATGGGTAGCTTGGGATTTCTCTGTCCTTTGGCCGTGAACCTGGAGAGGTTACCAAAACTCATTTTGTAGTATAACTATAAACTGCACACTTGGTACAGTACTGCATCTCTATTATGGTTCTGTTTGAAGCAATTTCTCTCCAAAGTCTGCTAGCCAAAGAAATTTCTTGAGATTCTGCTGAAGACAAGCGGACAGGCTGAGAAGTGATGAGGACATTTTGGTTTTACATCACTATGAACTGTTTCAGTGGTAGTGCTTTGTTCCTTCTGCCTTTTATTTTTCATGCCATTTGGTATTGATGCTTGCCCTGTTGTCCTCTTCTGCAGGAGGATGTGTTTCTACAGGTGTTTGTTGTGACCACTGGCTAGACTAAGCAATCAGGATATAGAGAAACCCACTGAATCTCCTTTGGGAATTGTGGGTCACCTGCAATATGTAACAGGTGAATTAATTTTCCTTTGAAGACAACTTATCTCTCTGACTTCTCTTTTGATTGGACAAACATCTTCTAAAATACTGTGGTTATTGGACCTACGAGTATACCAAGGCTCAGAGAGAGAGAGAGGTGTTGCAGGTTCTGATGAGGTATGGGCTGACCTGTGAATGTCACCTGCAATTTTCCTCTTCTGCCGAGTTCTGCTCCAGCCTTTGGGGTTCAACCCATATTAGGGTAGAAGCTGCATCTCAATCAGGACTTTCCAAAAGAGTACTTTGGGGATTTGGCTCACCTCACTGGAGAGGTGGCAGAGTAAATTTCTGCTGGTATAATTCCTAATTGCATTCGCTAACCACAGGATGGTTGTACTGGATTTTTGCTGGTCTCCCCAGGATGTTAAAGAATGTTCCCAAAGTGCTGGAGTCTTCAAATAACATCTCTCTTATACAGTTTTCAAGAGCTCAAGGCTGTATACAAAACTTAAGCAAAACAAAGGGACTTCCATTGATTTCACTAGGTTTTGAATCCAGCCTCGCTACTTTGTTAATGGGATTTGCCTTGTACAGTGGGGTCTTTGCTGCGTGGTTGGTGGAGTTTTAAGGTTTCAGAGACCATCATCTGTGCCAAAAACTGCCTCTAAATGTGAGCACTCTCAAAGGTCAGGGTTGGAGAGCACTGAGGATCCAGTACTCTGAGCTGGGCTTATGTCCAGTAAATGAATTTTAGGCTTTAAGCTTCAGTAGGGTATGTTTAAGGATATTTTCAGTATTGCTTTTATGTGGAGAAGAGTGAGAATTTTTATTGACTCTTTTCCAACTGTTGATATATAAATATCTGCCAGGGAAAAAAAAATCTCAGTAACCACAGACAAATTGTGACAGACAAAAAAGATGCTTTACCCAAGCTGAGCACGTGAAGTAAAGCATTTCACCGCAACATCTGCCTCTTTGGGTTTTCTTTTTCCCTCTGTATCCATAGATACCTATATCCGCAGATCTGGCTATATCTATACCAGACAGCCCTAAACTTGTGGCCACAACTCGCTTTACATAATGATCAGGGAAGCATCCAGAAGCCAACAGGAAATCAAGGAAGAACAGATCATATTTGGAAGCGGGTGCTCCTGAAGTCCTACCCGTGTCTCCAGCAAACTGCTAATTGTCCAGTCAGTAATGCCGCATACACCATTACCTGTTCAGCCACCCTTGAGACTGTACATCACCTGCCCTCATGCACCCCCATTTCCAACAGCCTGGGAACAAAACCATCAACCATTCTTTGCCTAAAAACTGAATTTCCAATTTTCCCAAGGACTGCTCTACATTTTGTGGGGAGAAATCCTCCAAGAACAAAAGTTAACTAAAAAGCGTAGAAAAGATACTAAATGTTTAAAACTGTGCTGGCAGTGGTTACATAAGCTCCTTTCTGTTCCAAAGTACATATTGAAAGGGTATAAGTAGGGCAGTGAAAATGTAAGATAAATATAAATCGCCAGCTTGGAAGAAAACCCCAATGTTCATCCCACAGTCTTAAAACCATTCATGTGCAGTGATTTTTTTTACAGTTTTCTAATTTTGTATTATGTTTTGTAAATTATTTCTAAAGTGTTGTAATGCTTCTTATATTAATTTTTTTATAAACAGATTTTTGCTATGAGGCATAAATGGTGCCTGAACAGATTCTTAGGAAGATAAATTACGTGTGAGTTGGACATCTCGGGAGCTGGGGGGAGGGGGGCATAAATATTGTGTTTTATTTTGCTACTGGCAACATTTCTGGTTCCCATTTGTGAACAATTCTCACGTAGCGATTACATTTGAATACCTTTTAATTTTGCATGTGACTAAAAGATGGAATGCTACCAGCAAATGAAACAAAAGTCTCTTCAGTCATATGTGAAGGCTTGATGGTTTTCCAATTTATTGATCATTGAATTTTTAAAAATATATATATATATGAAATTATTATTTGAAGAATGAACCTAGGGTTCACTTGCTGTTCTGATTTTGTCTTTTTATGTTTTTCACTAAAAAAGCTATTTTGGACAGTTGAAGAAATCAGATGCATTCAAATGATTCCAATTTCTTTACGTTATTACCAAAAATAAAGAAAAAAGAAAAAAAAAAGAGAGAGAGAAAGAAAGAAAAAAAGAGAGAACAAGAAAGTGAAAAGGAGCTAGGAAGGAACAAGTAGAGGCGTATCAAAGAACTCAAGCTATAACCAAAAAGAAATATGTAAAATGCCTTTGCTCGTCTTCTCAATGCTGGACCAAAGCTCAATGTATGTAGGTATATGCACATTGTATAGGTATGGCTAAATGTTGCTGACAATCTCGCAATACTAAACTGTTACTATTTAAAAAAAAATAAAAAAATAAAAAAAAAAGAACTACAAAAATGAAACTGTTCATCAGTGTTTTACCTCAGCACTCTACTTGTACCCAGTTATTGACCAACAGTCAAGTAAGAAGCTAAGAGAGGAAGTTGATTTCCATGTCAATGTTTGACTGTAAAATCTGTTTGGAAAACATTTTGTAATGAGCTTTTTGTCATGTGGTTTGCTTGTTTCCAACTTGAGATTATGTGGGGCACATCTGTTTATTTATTGTTAAAAAGTGATATTATTATTATTAATTATTATTATTATTACTATTATTATTATTATTTTTGTCCTATGTGCTATAATCTACAGAATGGTCACCAGGGTCACTTACGAAGCACTGCAAAGAGATCATGTTTTTCCATGCATGGAGCATGCAGCGGGAAAGATGGCAGTACAAAACGGACTGTATTGTGTTGTTAACAAATACGAATAACTACGAAAAGGAGTTGATGTGGTGGACTTGTGACCAAGAAACCAAACTGGATATTTGAAAGCTCCTTACTACTCTGACTTTGAAACCAAAGCTGATTTATCTGCACAGGTTGCTTAACATGAAAAAAAACATAAAAAACAAAAAAAAAAACCTGACAAAAAACTGTACTTAATCTAGAGCAATATCTGTATGGTCAGTAAAGCTGCACTTTGTGTATTTCTTAACAGCTTCAGATCTGTCACTTTTAATTTGTACCATAAAAAATAAAGAATTGTTTGACATGAAAAATAAGCTCCTTTCATGTGTTTGTCTTAAATCTCATGCATTATTCACACGATCAGAGCTCATGTAATTTCTCATGAGTTCAATACAAAAACAGTTAAATACTTGAAAGGAAGAAAGAAAATCTGTTTGCGCTGTGGAGCACTGCTTTATCTGCCAAACTGAACACTGGTTTTGTACCCAGAGTGGGCATGTACACTGTGATGTCTTATTTTCTCTACAGGTATGCAGAGGATCTGCCTCAGGAATATGGTGGGACCACTCAGGTGAGTGTGTATTATCCTTCAGGCCAAGTGAAGCAAAGCACAGATGGACGTGATGGCCAGAAATGGTGAACCCCCTGGTATGTCCCATGACAAAGCCCTGGTAAGTGATGGAAGGGGAGTGAGGTAGGGAGGCTGGATCAGCCTGTCAAGTGATCTCTTGCACTTTTGCAGAGCTCATGAGGTTCATTCCTTGTTTCTTCCTGTGATTATATTAGATAGCAGAAATGCCTGTTTCTCAGGCCATTTGGTGTTGAGTTATATTGAGTTCTGTCTAAATACGTGATTGTGAAAAATCAACACGTTTTGGGAAATGAATGAGTTGAATCATAAACTTCTTTCTGAAAAAAAAAGCCTAGGAAAAAGAAAACAAATCCAAAAAGCTTCGACAATATTAGAACTTTGTGTTTGAGTCTCAGGAACCAAACTCGTGCAATTTTTTTTCCTTTGATTGTGCCAAATGTGATTTCACATTTCCAATAGCATGTGTTAAATAAAACCAAAACCAAGATAATTATTTACATAAAAATACAAGGAATATCTGGAATATTTATCTTCATTTTTTTTCCAGATTGGAATTTCCTTTATCCATGCATTTTTACTGCATTTTGTGGGATACACAATTAGGATAGAGGAAAAAATCAACTTTCTTGCAGACATGATGATCCAGGCATCACAAGCAAGGCAAGGATGACAGAGTTACAGTCTTTTATTAGACCAGCTAGTGCACATGGAAGAAGCAGATAAGCTTTTAAACGTTCAACTCCCTCTTTGGTCTAAAACAGAAGAAGCTGCATCCAAAAGTAAAACAAAAGCAGTTGGATTCAAAGGCAAAGGAAGCTGAGAACAAAAAGAAGGAGGACACTGGGGAACTGTGATGATTTGAAGTTGTGTCTTGGTACTACCTACTCACAGCCATTTCTTTGTATCATGGGCTAAACCATCATGTGCCCGATTGATTTCAAAGTACAGATTACTTTCTACACACCAGCTACACCAGGGAGTGCCAGCACCATTATTCCCAATGCCTTGGGACTGAGTAGTCTTTATATCTACCCACCGGTAAATACCTGCTCCACAAATACCTTTTACAATATGCATAAGGACAGCTCAGCATACTACAGACCTGTGAGGGTATCAAAATTACACCAGTTCATCTAGGCATCATGTCTCCACAGAATGGTCTGTACTTCAAACCCACATAACGCATCTACACATGATGACACAAGGATACGGAGAATGACCCTCAGTACTGTTGCATCAGCTACTAAAATGTGAACACCTATCTTTCCATTCAATAGTGATAACAATCATTGGTTAGAGCCTTTTTCCCCCTACCTCACTTCAAAATGCAAAACTTCCTCTTTTGGATCATTCTTGTGGAATCTTAGCTGCCTCATAGGCACATGACCCTACCTAGCCATTATTTAAACACCCTGGATTTATACTGTCACAAGGAATGGTGACTTTGCAAATGGAATTATGTTCCCACTGATCACTGAAAGCTTAAAATAGATCCTACCTTCAGGCCCCTGGAAGCTGACTGCTCAGCTTGGCACCCCTTACTGTGCTTAGAAACCAAATTCCTAGAGCTTGACTGTGACAGTACTTCAGAGCTCCCTAAATGCAACATTAAGGACAAAGAGCTTTAGAAGCACAGTTCTTTCCATGGCATCTCTTTTGTACTTCTCCCAAAATATAACACAGTTTTGCAGTAGTCTTGATAAATGGTAAACTCTGTGCCCTGCTCATCCCTTAAGAAAGGTGTGGTGGGTGGAAAGCTAGCACTAAGATTAGAGAACTACATGGAGATTGCATGAGACGTGGGTTTATATGGCCTATTCCCATGTGCAGCTGCTTTATGGCTGTTCAGAGTCTAAATCCATATCTGGGAGAAAAACTCGGAGTACTAGCACAGCTTTGGTAAGCAGAGATTCTCTTCTAGTGATGTGAACTTCAATTAAACAAGCAGACTTACCAAGAGGGAAGGTTCTCTTGAGGTTTGTTTTTTAATCTGAGAATTCAGACTCAATATGAATCACTCCCTTATGAGATCGTGATGTTTTTAAAAATAATTGAGAATTAAAGAGTTGGAATTTTTTTCCTTCTCTCTTCCTCTGCTCCACACACCTGGAGGTTTGATTTTTCCCTTGTTCAGAGTCCATTACTGTTGCATTTTGCCACACTATGGACAACAGTGGACAGGACTGAGCAGAGAGTCACAGGTAGCTCCCCATCAGTGACCACTGTTTTTAATCCAGACCCAAACTGCACTGATTTCTTCTGAAATGCCAGCAGCTTCTATGTCTAATCCACCAAAGCAGCTGCAGGGAGGGCATGTAACAGCTCATGCAATAATGAGTCTTTAATTTCATTGTGTTCATAGGACTCTGAACTTCATTCATTGCATGATCACCGGCCTCATGTCCAAACACTCCCCAGACCAAAAGCTGTCTGTACATGTAATCACGCACATTCAGCGTGGGTAGGTCTTGGTTCAGGCCACAAACACACACACAAGCTCACAGAGCAGAAGAAAATGGCTTTGGCAGTACTAAAACTGTGCTGGGGACTACATGCGTGGACCAGTCCTGAAAGAACACAAGATTCTGGTTTTGTGGAGCACTGGCACAGCATCAACGAGCTTTCCATATCTGGGCTCACTTTATTTTCAGACACCATATACCTCTGGTATTCAGTTAATGGACTTTTAATTAACAAAAAGCCATGCCCCATCCAGTCTGCCCATCAGTAGCATCAACCGGAAAATCTCCCACCCTGTATATTCTCTCTTAGTGACGGTCCAAAACAGTCTCTCAAAGGATCTCAGGATGCTGAAGGTCTTAGAGGAGAGTGGGTAAGATGGAGACACTGCACACATTTGAATGCGTGGTGATTTGCAATTGATCCTGGGGAGACAGGACTGCCCCAGCAGCCATGAACTCCCTGACTGCCATGTGAAGGGGAGAGACCTCACATATTTAATGAAAGCAGCCTAGAGAAGAAAGAGGCAGATTAGTGTCCCAGGTGAGAAAAAGGCTGCAGTAGGCTCAAACCTTACTCAACACCAGAGAATCAACATGGGACAAGGAGAAAGAAAGTCCTTCTAAAATCCCCAGCTGCAGAAAAAATATCACACTGAGTTTACAAGCCACCAGGAGCTGCACATCCTAGGAAACAGATTACATTAGTCCTCACTGGTGCTCACAGTTGTTTGTATTTTTCATGTGATTTACAAGCCCAGCCGTCAATGCCTCAGAACAGGCACAGCAGCAAGGACCAGAGGACTGTTGTCACATCCTTCGTTTCACAAAGCCCACTGCTGACTTCTTCAGAGAAGTAAATCTTGCAGGGCTGCAATTTAATTACAGTAAAAGGACACAACTCCTTTCCCAGCACAGTAAGTAGATAGGCCTTGGTTTCCTTATGGTGGAGAGGTACTGTCTTCAAAAGAAAGCAGTCTGTCAACTTCTGTTTCCAATACAGCTGTTATATTGTAATTTAGGATGAGAAAAATCTCTTGCTGAAAACAAAAAAACACGTTCCTATATCACTGAGAAGGTGGTTAAAATGAAGGGGGAGAGGCAAATAGCCTCCCAGTAGAAAGTGGTTTTGAGGTATTGTATTAGAAAGTCTATTTTTCTGATTCATGGTTTAAATCAGAAAAATAGGCTACTTGTGAACACAGGAGAGAAAGAAACACAACTTTTCATTCTCTAATTCAACAAAATCTGCAGTGGGTTTGGGACCAGTTTTGTTTGTAGGAGCAGCCTATTTAAACTAAGGGGAGATGTTCAAGTGTACGAGATGATAGGTTTGCCTTATGTAGCTTTGTTGCTTAGCTACTTGGGTCCCAGAACTGGACAGGATTTGGACATTTCAGTATTTTCCTCTTCTTCTGATGCTCATCTACTTTCAAATAAGCTCTGAAGCTCACTATCTTCAGCACTTGTGCAGTAAAATGGGTTAGAGGAGACCAGTGAAGTCTACATCCAATTCAGTGTATCAGAATAAAGTTTGATCATGCTTGGCAGTGAGGCTCATTGCTCTCTCAAACCCACCCATCCAAAATGGAAAATATCCTACCATGGAGCGCTGTGGAAGCCAAACATGCTGTAAGGCTGAATGAAGTCCACACCAACCTTACAGGCAGTTCTCTGCACTGGGGTGCATCTTCATGAGCTGTCTGGTAATAAACCCTGTGGCTGGAATAGGAACCCTGCAGTGCTGGCAACCACAGCATGTGGTGCCTAGCTCTTGAAGCTTAAGGATACTTCAATATGTGAGATATGAATAAAGAAGCAAACTTAGCCACAGACTTTGAGGAGCAGGAAAACACTGTGGAGCTGATCTTCCAATCTCAAAAATGGAAAATCTGATTAAATAGTGGCTTTAGGAAAGGAATCCAGCTCATTGGACTAAAAAATACAGTCCTGGAGACTTTTTTTTATTAGGTAATTTTTCAGTATATTCCAGATAATTAGCATGGTTTGATTGGTCCTTCCTAGTTATTTTCCTTCAGGCTTTTCAGTGTTTCAGCCATGGCTTTCCTTTGCCTTTGATGTTTACAACGCAATCTGGATAGAGTCCAGGACTATGAATACAGCTGGTGGATGCAATTTACAGTCTTCTGCAACACCCTGATATTCAGATTAACTAGGCAACAAGTTTCAGCAATGATGATCTGTATTTTTCTCTTGACATAGGCAAACATCTGCAACAGTAGAATTGGCTGCTAAGCCCCTTTCCCATCCCTGTCCCAGTGTCAGATAACTGCCTCTTCAGATCTACCAGCAGATACTCTCTTCTCACTCACTAACTCATTTCAGCTGGAACAACCTCAACAAACAGTGTTCAAATGTTTTAAGCTAACCTGCTTCTCTATGACTGAGCAATCACACAAGCTGTTCCAATGGTAAAGGTGCTAGAAGAAATGGCTGAGGAGATAGCTGAGCACACAGATGTCATCCCTGAGCACAGCTGGATCCAAAACCTCACCCCCCACAAAAAGCAGATAACTAGTCACTGCCTCAAGAGTTTCAGCATGTCCTTTAGGGAGAGTCACAGCCCCTATGATTGTGTTAGGGATTTTCTGCTCTCTTACATCCTCTCAGTGACATTTAATCTTCTTTTTTCCTTTGGCAACAAGAAGAATATGCCATATCTGTTCTGAAGGAGGAGAATTATTTGAGGAAAAACTTGCCAGAAACACCTCTGGTTTTGTTAATGAACCTCAGACACTTAAGTCTAAACAAGGAATTCCATGAGAAAGAAAAAAACCCTGAAGTGTGCTTTTGTTTTTCATACCAATATTGAAGCAGTTTGCCCTTTTTTCTTTATCATTTTTTTACCATTATGACAAGACCAAACCCCTTCTTTGCCTCTCACAACTTCTAATTTAAGCTGTCATTCTGATGAATAGGAAAAATTAAAATTCATTATTTTTATTTCATAAGCTAAAGTGTCCCTAGACTTGAGCATGTCTGAGTAGAAATCCAGCTGCTGATCACCTAGTGTTCTCCTTGCGGGCAGGAGGTTTATTGCATATAAAGTGAAGTATCAGACTGTTAGAAAAATCAAGACCTTTTTCACTGATGCAGTATTACACATACAGCAGGACAGAAGATAACATAATCAAGCTCTACCCCTACATAGAGATTCCTGACAAAGTGCAAGCTACTACCAGAGTAACAAGTTTTCCTGTTAGATACCACTCCGCTTTGAGCCTGATTTGCCATCAACAATTCACCTCACATAGGACACCAAGTGGTGTCCCTCATGTGAAAACAACTTGTAAACTAATAAATAAGGGGAAGAGATATTTAATAATTGATAATGAAATGGAGTAAAACCAGTGACCTTGGCAGGAAACATTCCGTGACTTATTAGCAATTGCCAGAGCCAGTCATCCATCCTCCTTAAATCCATTTCCTGAATGTGCTGCATCTCTTGAATTTATACCACTCTGGCATCAAACCACAAGCATCACATTCCTGATGTTCACTCTCTTGTAGTCTAAATCCTGCAGACTTCGCTCCTCCTACCACCAGCCTCTTTGTCTGGTTTTCCTACACAGAGATATATATGCTTCTCTAAATTTTCCACAGAAGTCTACCTGTAGAAATATTTGTGGGTTCAGTAATTTTATTGATCCTGGTAGCCTCAGGTTGCTTAGTGCCTAAGCACAACTGGAGTTTATGGACTACTAGTGTGAGGTGTATATTTTAGAGTCCTCCTTAGAAGCTAGAGGAAAAATGAGGGCCATATTATTCCTTCTACAGGTTTTATGGTAGAAAAAAGTGCATTGTAGACAATGATTACTCAGTACGTTGTGCAAAAATCATTGCCAAGGACCGAAAAAATCACCTCCTGTACAGTGTTGCTGGCAGTACAACAAACATTCTACACTAGGTTTTTTATAAGTAATATGAATCTTTCCTGCTGGAGTTGGCCACTGTTAATGCACTGTCATGGCAAGGCTGTATGTTTAAGCCATTCAGAAGTCTTTCCATTTTAAATAAACTGTTTTTCAAGTCTATTCCAACCAAACCAATTGCAACTACATTTCCTTTCTTCATCTTCCAGAGACTTAACAGGAGCGTTCAGCCTTTTGGAGGAGATGCAAGATTAATCACAGATGTATATGTGAATACACATGTGAATATATGTCAGATGTATATGTGAATATATATTCCCACAAATGCAAATGAACATATGCATGTGAATATATGCATTTGTATTGTTATATATACCCACACAAGCATGCCATAGATGCAGATATACATCCATAAAACTTTTTAGTTGTGGCCATTGTAGCCACATTTGAATCCATTGCTGAGTGAAGGGTTGACCCACTTAATCTTTCTCCAAACCTTGCTATGTTATTTTTGGCTTCAGTTGCATTTTAAAGTGCTCACCCCTAAATGACAAGTGAGGAGGTCTCAGGCTTCAGGAAAAGGCTGGCATTCACCAGTCTCCAGAACAAGCACAGCCTGTTCCCCAAAATAAACCTTCCTCACAAGTTTTCTTCATGTGTCTGTGTATTTTCAGGGCACAGCAGCAGCAGCAGCAAGGGAACAGGTCAAGTATTCCTGATGATTTCATTCCTAACACCACACAGCTAATTATTTTGGTAGAGGTTCTTTTTTCTTTTCATCTTTTCATTTTGCACAAATATGGATTGATTTCTTTGCTGCCATTGCCTGCAGCAAAGTGAAATGTACACATAAAATAACCATAGAAAAGTCTAACAACTTTTTTCAAAGTGCTTTTTTACACATCCTTCCAGAAGAAAAATCACAGAGGTTTGTTGTTGGGGTGTCAGAGATGTTGCAAGAGGAGGGGGGATAGCATATTCATACGCCTGTTTAAGAAAGTTGGGGCTGTTCAGCCTGGAGAAGAGATAGTGCATGGAGACCTCATAGCAGCCTTCCAATATCTGAAGGGGCCTACAAGGACGCTGGAGAGGGACTCTTCCTCAGGGATCGTAGTGATAGGACAAGGGGTGATGGGTTTCAATTTAAGCAGGGGAAGTTCAGGTTAGATATAAGGAAGCAGTTCTTCCCTGTGAGGGTGGTGAGGGGCTGGCACAGGGTACCCAAAGAAGTGGTAAATGCTCCATCCCTGGCAGTGTTCCAGGCCAGGTTGGACAGAGCCTTTAGCAACGTGGTCTAGTGTGAGGTGTTGCTGCCCATGGCAGGGGTGTTGGAACTAGATGATCTTAAAGTCCTTTCCAACCCTAACTATTCCTTGATTCTATGATTCAGAACAATTTTAGAATAAAAAACTTCTTATGAGCAGCTACAAGGAAGGGAGTGAGAAGGAGTGAATTTGGATTCCATGAGATTAGACTACAAGCAGTGCCAGTGTTAGTAAACAGTAATCAAAACTTGAATGAAAACTGGGAAAAATAGCTTTTTTCAGACATGTTGAAACTCACTGTTGAATTTTGATTAGTGACCTTCCTGTGTTTGCTCTCTGAACACATGTAAGTGTTTGAGTTTCAGTGCTGTCTTTCCAGAGGGGGAGATTCCCTGTTATCTTTCTGCAATAGCCTTTACAGTAGCTTCCTTACCACCTTTCCACACAGGCATGTACAGGGTCCACTCAGATCAGCAGTGACTGGCAGCCCCCTCAGAGCAGACTGAGGCATTTATAGTTTCCCCTCTGTCTTCCCAAGGGCAGAAGTCGCTACAGGCTTGGGCCACACTGCTGCTCTTGACACCATGAAGACAACATTCAGGTGAACACAAAAGTGAGCTGGAACAGGTCTTCAGGGGCTGAATGTCTGACAATCTAAGGCATGCATCTACTGATTGTCTCTGTCAGCTCTTAGTAGACAATGTTTTAACATTTACAGGTAACTGAACGCTGCCATTTCCAATACATTTACAGTAAGAATCTCTCATCATTAATTCTACAGGCTTCTATAGATGTTAAAGTGCTGTTGACATTTAAAGCATGCCAACTCTAATACTTGCAAGCAACACAGACATCTGCATAGCTGAAGACAAAGTTCCACACTGTTGACAATTATTCTAGTTTCTAGCAATTAGCATTTGTCGTGGTAGGTGATGCGTATGTGTGTATTAGCAAACATGGGGAAGAGGCAATTTTAAAGGCAGTCTCCTGCAATCTCTGAGTAGCAAATAAGAGTTTTGAAACCAGTATTTGTCTCAGAAGGCATAGGTGGAGCAAGGATGGACCACCCTGGAGAAGATCAACAGGGCTAGCAAGATGGCAAGTCCTGCTAGCTAGATCACCCCCCTTCCAGTACCTTAAGGAGCTGCTGCTCTGACTGCCCCTTGATGGGCACTATGAAATGTTACCTTCACTTTGGGAGAAAGGTTGCATTGGAGAAGCACAGTCTGCAAATGTTCTGCCTAGATCATCTTGGAGACTGCAGGGACCTGAACACTCAGAAGTGCTTGTTTTATGGTTTTGACCAAGAAACCTGTTTCCCTAGGCTCATCCTGACTGTCTACTCAGAAATATGTGTATTGATAGACACAGAGTCAGGACTGAGCAAGAAGGCTTAATGAGGTACTGCACTGTGGCAGAGCAGTAACCTTGGAGTGCATATTCCCAGTTTGACTTCATATTTTAAATATGAAGTCAAACTTGTTAACATAGCCCTCTGCTCCTGAAGTTGTGGGCAAACCCACAGCAAGAAGAGCTGCAACAGCCATTGATCTTGATTGCCCACAAGCTGATTCATACCACCTTTGTCCTTGCTTTCCCTTATATGTAGCATTGCCTCCCCCCACCCACAAAATCAAATGTATTTCAGCAGTCTATAGCATATGACTGTGGGTTTAAGTGTATAGTGAGGCAATACAATTGAGCACATCTGGCAGCAAAAAGCGTTCATTCCTGTTCCACCTCTACTGCCTCCAGTTCTTTTTCCGAGCTGTTCAGTTCTTCGCTCTCTCATCTACCAGCTCTGATGCTCATCTAACTGCAAGTTAAACTCACCCGGATCATTAGTCTAGGAGAAAATACAGTGGGTGCAGTGCTACCTCATTTAGTTTCCCACTGAATTAGCAAATAGCATTTGGCTTACCATGCTATCAGAGAAGCATCACAGATAAGATAAAGGACAGGAGGAATGGGACTACTCTTTGTAGGAGCAAGCTGACAGATAACATTGTCAAACCATGCATAAAGGTCACAGACCTACCACTGATATCACTAAGGTGTAAGCTCATATTATATATACTTGTAAGAGCCCTTAATGTAGAAGGAATATAGGCAGCTTGGGGCAGTCAACTTTTAAATGCCCCAATTAGCTTCACCAGATTTTCATGTACTCTCACCTTCTGCTCATGAATCATGATCATGATGAAGCTGGTGTATTCTAAAAGCCAGCTCCAAGTTAGCAGTGCTGATGGCATTCAAGGATTTGGTACCTGCCTTCCTGAGCCTGCAGCTGTGGCCTATTTAGTCATCAGAAACATGGTCCCTGCTCTGCAGAAAGCAGTCCTCAAAACAGTGGTGTGAGAATAAGCTAAGTAAATAAAAGATAAAATGTGAAGAAGAATGAGAACAGTGTGGGCTGGGGAGGAGAAGGGAGCTACTTGGCAGCCTTTTTTTGAAACTGTTTTGCTGACACTATGAGAACTTAACTTACAGGTTAGTAATGTTGATTAGCAATCACAGTTAGTAATAAGGTACCTTGAATTACTAGTATCCGTATGAGTTAGGATGAATTGTGAGGTATTTCTAAACATTTGCCACATCTTTACCTAACTGGCCATGGCCACTTTACCGTTCCACACATATTTTCTTTGTGTTCATTAAGCCATCAATTATTCCATTGAGACTACTTTCTAGGCAGCATGTCCTGCAACACTTAGTAACGCTAGAACACCACAGTGCAATACAGACTGTCTCTTCATTGTAAGCAGCTAGTCCTGACTTAAGCTGATTAAACAGGTATTCTTCTAATAAACAACTTGCCTTTGGTATGATAGAAAGCAAGAAAAGAAAATTGAAAGCATGTGTGAAAAACTGTGTACACTCTTTTTGATCTTTTCCCTGACTGCATACACTATGGGATATGCCCCATCTTGTATCTTATGCTTTCTGTATTCTTATGTAGGGGTGATTGATAATAAATTAGTAATACATTTTATCAAAGAGAGAATCTGAAGCTCTGAAGTCAAAATGCAGATGTCTAACTAGCTTCTACCTGAAAATGGAAAACACTTGTTCCTCCACTATTCATTTCAAATACAGCTGGTGGGGACTCAACACTTTTAAAAAACAGTTGTAAGTAGGAGTCCTAGATGTGATTTAATTTTTAACAACATCTTGCTCCCCTTATCATAAAGACTGGTGCCAGCGGAACATTCTAGGTGCTGTGTGCAACACCTTGAATATACACACCCCTGCTTTCAGTAATGAAAAATCTGAATATTGACTGTGGGGTGGCAGAATGTTGCTCAAAGTGTCTTTGCACAGGTATATTTCTACTTTTAGATTTCAAAAATGTGTAAGAAATCTTCCTGTAGTACCTACTTCTCCCACACTGCAAACTGCAGCAGCAGGAGGTGAAGGAATTTACAGAGCTGGTGCCTGTGTTGAACCCAAATGTGTTCTTCCTGTTGACTTTAAAAAGTGAGAGGAAATTTTGATATGACTTTCTAATCTATGGATGGTATGGAGGATAAGGAATTAATGTCAATGTATTCCTGAGAATCAGGAGAATTCGATTCTGGTATCACCTCTCCCTGTAGTTGTAGCATCCCTTTTCTGTCAAGGACATAGAGCCTTGTACAATGACTCCTGAGTATACATGAAGGAGATTTTGTCCACATGGAAGCACCATACACACCATTAAGGCTGTACTACAGCCC
This sequence comes from Forpus xanthops, assembly GCA_032466535.1. Lineage (NCBI taxonomy): Eukaryota > Metazoa > Chordata > Aves > Psittaciformes > Psittacidae > Forpus > Forpus xanthops. Next base: position 24,582 of record JASSUY010038164.1, on the reverse strand, counting down.
TAGTGTGGAAGTTATATTAGGGGCTCATGTACAACATGTTTCTCTGTGGAGACTCAAAGCACTATTGCCACCCTTGTCAGGCAGAGAAAGACAATAACTTGCGTATGCTGGCATCACACGGCTGCAGTCCTGACACAAGCCTCTGGGCAAATGATAATACAAATAAATACTAGTGGACAGGCAGCTTCTGAAAAAGGAGGCTCACCCTTTGAGGGACAAGAAGCCCATAGAAATCAAGAGGTCAAATCCTGCACAAATATTTAAAATTCCATTAGTATTTTGATGGTTGGGGATACAATCAAGTTTTGCTTTTATTTGTCCCCTTTCCATTAGCTTTTTAATCAAAATGAAATCTAATCACAGTTGGTTACCAGAACTCTGCTGACAAATGGTAACTTGTTTAGCCACAATTGTGTGACTGTGTTCATCACTTGCCCATATCCTGTGCTAGAGCCAACAGCCCTCATCTGGGCTCAAAAGCTTTATTAATGTAACTCAATTTGGCTCAGGAGTCACTCTGGCTACTTCTTTGCCTCGACGGTGAGACATTATCTTATTTCAGGTTAATAACTGACCAACTGAATATAAGACACTCGTTAAGCCATTCAAGTTTTGCCTTGAAGGTTAGAAAATAAATTAGTTCAGAAGTAGTTTTGTTACAGTGGCACTAAGTAAATCACTACAGTTTTCTGTGCATATGAAGTTTAAGTACACTTGAGGAAATGTCAAGTTGTAGTGGTTGAAAATCATATTGTCTTTCAATCAAGCCACAGCAACAAGCTGAGTGCAAGCTCCTGTAAAGTAAAACACAACAGCTTCATTCTCCCTTTGCTAGTTAACCTGCTTCATTAAAATGCAAGCCACTGTGTTACCTTGAAGTCAGACTGACCTGAGATAGTGTCTGTGGTCAGTTGGCACAGCTCAGCTGATGGGGATAATCAGTTAAATCACTCACTGTTTCAAAGTGGTTTCACATGCTAAGTGCATTAACTATTTCCATATTTTAACCACTTGAAGGTTGAAAGGCATTTCAATCTCAGAATTTCTCCCAGCTCTAATAAGCTTGATTCCTTTGCAGACTGCCTAAAAGCAATGGAATTCACCTTTCGGAACAGAAGCAGAAATGGATGTCTTTGATGTGTTTAGAGCTACAAAAGTTTGATGTTTTCAATTAAAACAAGTGCTATTTACTTCTATACTTACAGGTAATAGAGCACTTTGACTTTTACAAAGTGCATGTTATTACAGCACTTTGCTAATGTACAAAGGCACTTTCATAAAACAAGGAAAAAAAGAAGCAGTCCTCTTTCAAACTGCCTCTGGAAAATGAGATGAAAGTAGAAAAAAACTCACAAGAAAAGAGTTCTTTAACAATAAGACAGCTGTCTTCGGCTGTTCCTATGTACAATTCCAGTCATCATCTTTATGCCTAGAAGCACTTTTGTAAACATTTGTAACAATTTAAACATATTCTATCACTCAAAACTTTTCACACAAGGGCTCTTCACCCTAACCTTTTTGATGAGGCCAGAAAACACTTATCGTGTGGTTTCCAAGGTATTCCTAAAATAGTGCAGTGGAAAAATAATATGGTATTGTTAGTGCTCTGGAGTAACTACTACTGATTTATTACTTAATGTCATTACTGAAGCTGAATGTGGACTCCTGCTTCTGTGAATCTCAGTTTATTTTTCAGCAAATATTTTCTGTCTTATGCTCTGGAATTGCAGTTTTCAAGGGATTTAGGTCCCAATTCAGCCAGGCCCAGGATGAACGTAAGTCTTTTCTGAAGCCATTTTCCCTTTCTACAGCTCTTGTCCTCTCTTGAGTTTATAGGACTGACAATAACAAAGTTCCATTACTCAGAAATTTGCAGTCACAACTACCTGGTATGAGAGGGCTAAAACCATAACTATTGTGTTAGGTTTGTGGTGGCCCAGCTGAAGGAAGGACTAGTGTGTTTTTCTCCAAACCTTTTCCTGTTAGGCCAAGAAAGGCTTTTGTATTCCAAGTAAAGCTGAGAGGCTGTTTTATAGAGGGGAAAAAAAATGATTTCCAACAAAATACCTCTCAAATTGTGAGTGTCTCTAAAATGGCTGAGGAAAATAAGTATTATTCTTCAGGTCATACAGCAATGTTTCCAGTAATGTGGCGTTTCTAATGGAGAAATCATCAGCAAAGATGTTGTTATTTTTCTGCAAAGATCTTTGTGCAAGATGCTTAAAACCTCTTCCATTTCAGTTTCAGAATAAAGCAAAAGGATGGGCACCTTACCCGCTATCTCCTAAATATATGTACTGCTTCTTGTCTCTAAGAAAAGTGTTATAACCTGGGAATGATGATTACACTGCATTGTTTTGCTTCTGCAGTGCTACCTTCAAAAACAAAAATACCCTGTCTTAGTTTTCTATAAAAAACAGTTTCTGATGGCTTCTTCTTCACATCTGGTCCCATCAATCTTCCTATCTCTAAGTGATTTCTAGCTTTTCATTCTGTTGTGCTTTATCGTTTCCTAACGATAGATTTTTCATTTCTCCTCATCGGAGTAAGTAGTCAAATAAATGAGAGCGAACAGAACAGATGTTTAGTATAGAGCATGTAGAGAAGCAGATACAAAGGAGTTTGTCTTGTAGGAGAATCCAAAAGCAAAGTGTAGCTTTTAGTAGCTGGACTTCTGAGGCCAGAGTCAAAACCCACCTTTTTGGGAAAGTATGCATTTTTATGCTTCTATGTGTGTAATCATTTCTTTGTTTATTTATTTATTTATCGGAGAGTAAAATGTCATCTCATAAAAGCATCAGCTGCAACCAGAGATGCGATTACAGGTTTTGTATTATTAGCATCCAAGAGTGCTGGGGGGTGAGGGGAAAGTGCAGGAGCAGCAGGGGACTGTTGCCATAAACAGGATTTCACAGAGTCATGGGTCTTTCAGAGACATCTCCAGCTTACATTACTTCTAAAGTTAGCATTATTTCTCCATTCCAAATAATCAGAAATGAAACATCAGACAGCAAACACTCCCCCAGTGACTAACCGTGTTGTTTGGGTCTCTTCTTCCCCGCACTCCTCACCACCCAACCCCCCTTTACTTTGCAGAAAGAAAAGACACTAAAACTTCCTTCTGTGAGTTGCCAAGGTGCTCCCAGCCCATTGTGCAGAATCATTGTCAGGTTAAATTAGGGAGTACAGAGTCCATGAGTGTAAAAAAATCAATACTTGATGGAAGATTGCTCCCCGGAAAATCTGTTTTGATTCCAGAATTAATTCGCGACCAAAGGCTTCTGCAAAATGACATGCCATTAGTCAGAAAATGAACACATTCTACCCTTGAAATTGGATGGAAATATGTCAGGTGATTGACCTATTCATTCTCTTCGCTCTCTGGGCAGAGAAAGTAGGTGTGGTAGCTGTGAATTAGGCCCAAGAACCAGGTCCATTTTCCAAGCAGTAAAAAAAAGAAGAGGAAAAAAAAGTCCAATGTGAATTCCAAGTATTCTCTAGGCCATTGTTGTAAAGCTATTGCAAATGCATTCCGTCAAGGTAAATGCATTTGTCTGGAAGGGCTGACTCTCTTGTGCTTTTGAAATCTCAGAATAAACCACGCTAAAAATCTTAAAATAAAGCAGGGATTTTTTTTTTTTTTACTTCTTCAAAAAAGGCTTGCAATATTAATGACAATGTAATTTGTTTGCCATATATAAAGTAACATTCCACCCTCACCCCCTGCTTTGCTCCCCAGTTTCTTCCACAGAAACTTCCATAAGACAAAGCCAGTGCTCAGGCTGGTCTCTGTTTAAACCTCTCTGAACAGTCCTTGTGACAGTCACAGAGCTGTGCAAGTGGCCTCTGGGCTGCACTGTGCAGTGTGTGCTCCTCTGCCTTGCAAGGTGCAGGACAAAAGGGCATTTTAATCTTTATATATTCTGAGCCTGAACTGTGTCTGCTTATACCATTGAAACATGCTGAATATGTGGAACAGAAAGGTCATGACAGGAGATATTTGTATTTATTTATCTGGTGTGGAAGTGCCAAGGTGAATCTCACCTCTTGGTACGTGGACTTCTCCACTGAGAGAAGCTACAGGCAGCACTGTTAGACCTTGCATCTGGAGAGCGGGGACGCTCTGTGTCACTCACAGTGACCTGACTGGAGTGCACTGAGGTGGGAGAGGTTGCTCCCAAAGATGATAATGAATGCAAAATTGCTGTGTGGACTTAGCTCTTTCAGAATGAAGACACCAGCAGAGTTTTCTTTCTATAAGCTCTCTGAAGATCATTGCCAGTGGGTACACCACAGTAGGAGTCAAGCTATCTGGAGCCTTGTTCTAAAAACTCCTGGAAAACCAGGAAATGTGTGCACAGAAAGAATGGGAGCAACAAACAGGTCACCAAAAGGTATGTTGGCACTGATTGAATACTCAGTAGCAGCCTAGTCCATTAAACTTCTAAGCACTGACATATCAGTAGACTCATTCTCCAAAAACTGGGCTATCCTTTGGATGTAATGCCCCTCCAGATACGGCTCTGAAGTGATTTTGGATAATTTTGAACTTGAAATTCTTCAGTTATTATCTCCCATTTTAATTGTGATATAGTATCTGATGGCTTTCTCATAAAGACCCTATAAAAGTGCTGAATTTACAAAAAGTTGTATTTTTTATGCTCAGTTCTGGCGATCCTTTCATTCAAATTTTGGAAGTAACATATTGTGTAAAGAGTAAGTCAATGCAAGAGATGATCCGTGTGTGCTTACCCAGGCTGGAGCATTAGTGTGTTGGTGGATTAGTTTGATGTGAGGTCTGTCACAGCTTCTCAATATGGCCATCAATATCTATGGGTGAAAAGCTGTTTCTGAGCAGTACATGGCTTGTGGTGTTGATACTGGAATGCTCAACTAATCTTTGTTTCTATAATGGTTTCATCAACTAAGCATCTTCCAAGAAAAAGCATTTAGAATTATCAATATCTCTCCCCAGATTACCGTAATCCTCACTGGAATTCCGCTGCAGAGCTGTTATAAGTGTGTATCAGACTTAATATTGTAACCGTCTGGTTGAGCATAGAGGATCCCATCAGGAATGTTTCACAGAATAGTTACTGCTACTTGGTGGGAACCCCAGAGGTGTAAATTCATCAAAACAGCAAAAGAGAGTAATGTCCTATGTTAATATTTTAGGGTAGGACCAATTGTTCCCTCCAGAATCCATATCTCAGCCATACTAATAGTCTTATCTTTAATCCAAAAGGCAGTGCACTCACTGCTTCATTTGAAGAAATGATCACTTTGAGTGGAATTTGTCGCTTCTGCCCTTTTCTCACCTAAAAGCAGAATGTCAAGTTTCCTTGCTTGGAGAGACAGTAACCTCTCACAGACAGAGTCATCCCATGCTAAGACCAGAAGGGTGAACTGTCCTCCAAAGTTCCCTTCATCTTCCTATTAACTTCAAGATGGATCTTACAAGATTAACTTAGACTGGATGCCAAAGTGCTAACATTAGATAAAATTAATCCCATTCTTCATGCCCATATCCACACACCTGCAGAAGAAATATAAAGTGACCATCTCTCAGAGGCACCAAGAGGGTTCCCTAATTAAAGCCAGAGTGCTCTTCTCAGTGGCAAAACTCTCGCTGACTTCAGTGGAAATAGGAGCAATCCATGAAGTGTTTTGAGCCCAGTGGATGCTAAATGTGATGGAGGTTAAAAGTGCCTTGGAGGCAATTTGGTCACAGGCTTAACTTGCAGGAAAACAGGTTAAATTAGATGTTAAGGGAATAAACCTTCCTTAGGGCAAGGCAGGAGGACAGCTGTGCTTAAGAGCCCACCTAAGTAATCAGAGATGATTTAAACGCACATGATTGTTTCCAAAACAAACTTACTTTTTATAATTCTGTAGCAGTTTTGATACTCTCTCTCCTTCATTATTTACTCAAAGTCCATT
>JASSUY010038164.1:0-18632 GCA_032466535.1 Forpus xanthops | reverse complement strand
GTATCATCTGGACACTTTTCACTACACAAGATGTGCAGATACAGAAGGTGTACAAGAGGTTTCCAAGTTTGAGTAGTACAAGGTGTCAGATAGTATGAAGGTATAGTAACTTTTGGTAGTGAATACATTGTGGATGCAATTTCAAGACATCTGCTTATCACTAACTTTATACTCTAGGTTCTTCATTGCTCTGCTTTTCTCTAAAGCCATTTCTCCTCACTCTTTTCCATCTCTCAGTTCTCTCATCTATATTGCCTGAGCCTCTCTCCCATTTTGTATTTTGGACCTTTTGGGCATCGCATCTCAACTCTAAGAACCACTGCTGCAGGCTGATAACCAACTAGTCTTCATGAGCTATTATGTGAATAAAAGGCTGCAGCAATGAGGAGCTGTGCCTAAACATTTTCAAATTCTATTGAAATATTTCTCAGTGAAAAGACCTAATTTGAGACTAACAAGATAAGATTTTGTTGGTTTTGTTTTTGGTTTTGTTTTTTTTTTTATGAGAAGGCCACCATTACTAGGTCATATATAGGAAAAAAGACTGGCATATGCAGTTCTGTGCATGCATCTCCTGCGGTGATGTGTTAATACAGCAGCTCCTATTTTCAATAGTTGATAACCAAGCAACCAAAAATATGTTCAAATGATGAGCTTTAATTTATTATTTAACAAATAAAGCAAACTGTGTAAATAAAGCTTGATCATGGAGGTCTCCAGAACTGCAACATTGAATCTGTACTCTGAAGAGCTCTGCATTACCTCATTTTCCCATACACCCTCAATACTGGGGTTTGGCTCATCTTTCAATCATTCCTGTACATGGCCACAGCTATATACTTGTGTGGTCATCAACTTAAATTTTGTGATGTACAAATTCAGAGAAGCATCCCATTGCTTCCACTGTAAACACCTTTTCTTCCTGTTCTCATCTGTCTTTCACCTCTACCACAAGAGTAACCTTCCCCTAGAACAATTCCTCTCCACATCAGAGATACAGTAACCATCTACATTCGGTCTGAAATCCAGACTCATCTCTACCAGGCACTGTGAGCAGCCCTTTCTTCTACCTCTGCCCATCACCACAGGCTCTGTGTCTGCCTTGTGCCTGATCATGAACTCTTGAGCTCTCCAGACACCTCTATTTGAATACATGACACAATGATCTGCTGGACATTTGGAATTTAGATTAAAAAAATTATTAAACTTTCCTGATGAATATGCCTTAAAAAAGGAGGTAAAGGAGTGAACCTGAAGTTTAGGTATCATTTTATTATGATGCTATTAAAGATGCAGACATTTCTTTCAAAAGACTGAAAATAGACCTTGAAGCCAATGATTAGCAGAAAAGCAAAAATCGTGTAAAGCCTGAAAATTGACTATATGGTACAATCAAGTTTCTTTGTGAAGTTTGAAATGCTTTCTCAGAAAAATCCCTATAAATTAGGGACTCAACAAGAAAATCTAAAGGAAGGTGAACTCTTGGCATAGCTTCCCATCACAGTTTGCACATACAGTTCATAACAGTTAATGACATTTTTCTTCTCTTCAATTTCACATAAAAAGATAAAAAGGAAAACGGCGAGAATTTCTCTATAGCGTGATGGCTGTGGTCAATATCTTGCTATTTGCTCTGTCGATGCCATCAAAATATTGTTTAATAATTTAGAAGCAACCATGTAATTTTCTTTCCCAGTAGCAGCAAATTAGGCACTTACTAAATAATGGACAAAACTACTTAATTCTAGGGAAAACCATGAGGAACATGCTATTAGCTGCCAGTTTTTAAAACTTTTCCTTGCATTAGTAATTACATTTTGAAATGATTTTCATGGTAATTTGTTGCCAGCACAGGAAACTGCAGAGCTCCATACTTCAATCTGCTCATTTTCAGTGAGTAACCACCTGCTCCCACAAAAATGCAGAGGATGCATGAAAAAGCAGATAAACGGGGGGGGGGAAGTCACCTAGGAAGGGGTATACACTTTCAGGCTCCATGTTATAATGTACTAAGTTGAAATGTTATTTCTATGTGGATATTACAAAAATAAGAATTTCAAGGGGAAAAGTCAACAATTTAAAAGAACTACAAATACAGTTTTACAAGCAACTTGAAAAAGGCAGTTTTAAATAAATCTGTATGAGAAAAGCTTGCCCACAGTTCCACACAGTTGCCTTCTCCAGATAAAGACGCTGAAATACTGATATCAAAATGCATTAAAAACATCCATAATCTGGAAACATAAATTCTACATTTTCCCAAAACCAAAGGAGTTCCACTGTGAAGCAATGCCTCATGATGAAGGGACAGTTGTACATGTGGGATTCTTGTTCTAGGAAAGAAAAACATAACATTTTGCTGAATTCAGCTCTGTCCCACCCACACTACTGAAGGATAAGCACTTTCTTTTTTTGAGGATTACTTTGGGTGACCATGCAGTCTAAGCAAACAGCTAGGGCAATTGTGTGCCATTGTTTGCTTGCATCAAAAGTGTTTCTAGACATTTCAGTGAGAAATGAACCAGGCAGAGCTGCTCAGCAGTAGAAGGTTCAGCAGTTACACTGGAAGAAGGTTTGATATTTTGCCCTTATCTGGTTTTGTACCAACCTCTAAGAGAACTGGAGTAAATCCTTTGCGCACTTTAACCACGATCTCAATAACTGAATTGGTGATTTCCAGTAAGTCTGTATTTTTTTTTTTCTAGAGGGGAACAGATGTCACTAAGTATTTATTATGTAGTCTCCAAGACCTGCTGAGGCAAGCTGCTTCAGTGCCACTGGACCCATGTCACAGCACTCTAGCCTGCTGCACAGAGGATATTCCTGAACCAAGAGAACCTCAGGGGGAGGCAAGAGACCCACCAGGAGCACACAACTCTTGCAACAGTGGCTTACACGACTTGGGCTGCGCCAGGAGCAATGGTGGCTAACCCTAACCCAAACCCCCCACATATAAAAGCCCTTAGGGAGGGCCAGCAAGCAGGAGCAGGGTATAGCAGTTTGCATGGAGGGGCATACAGGAAGGGCACTGAAGCTCTGCCAGCTCAAACAGGGACCAATGGCATCCACCCAGCAGAAAGCATGTCTAAGCTCTGCATCCACCACGGCTGACACAGCCCTCTGTGACAAGGTGACCCAGTCAGTGGATGAGCAAAGGGCTGTAGATGTTGTCTACCTGGCTTTAGTAAGTAGCAATGCTAGGTTAACAGTTGGGCATGGTGATCTGAAGGTCTTTTACAACCTAAAGTCTGTTATTCTATGATTGGACTATTCACTTGGACATTATTAGGTTTCATTCTCACCATTCCATATCTTGTTTCACTTTGTTTTGCACATGCAGAATCACTTTTGTTTTCCTTATCAGTGAATCTGTTTTACTAAGTAGCTGGTCAGTAGATGACAGGTTAGTGTTGCAGCTCAAACACTGCAAGATCCTTTAGGCACCCTGCTCCCTAAAATCTGGCACCTGAGTGCCTTTGAGGATCTTGATTGTGTACACTAATTATTTGTCCTAGTGATTATTCCTAATCAGTCTCTGAAAACAGCTGGTTGTCTGCCCTGCCCAGACACTAACAGCAAATTCAGATGATTAGTACTTGCTCAGAAGGTGAGAGAGAAAGGAACAGAGCAAGAACTCAGTTTCTGCTCTGTTTTACCAGACTTTTCTTTCAGTGTAATGCACTTGATTTTAATTGCACAGTAATGAATTTACCTTTTTACCTATGTGATGGAGCTCAGAGTCCTGCCCTACATACTGTACAAGCCCCATGTAATCTACGAAGGTCTGTTGTTGAAAGCCCAGATATTTGTATTCCTTCTGTTGGTGGCTTTGGCTGTTCTGACCAACTGTCACCAAAGCGAAGGTGTGTGTTAGGTGTTACTTTGATTTTTTAAAAAGAAAGAACTTCCCTGTGCTTCTAAACGTTAGTATGTAAGTGGTACAAATTACAAGCGTTGCCATTCACGCCTTACTGAGGTAATGAAGTGGAACAGGGGTAAGTTGCCATCTGCTGCTCTTTGGCTGTAGACAGTTTTCTGCAAGACTAAGTTAACTGGTCAGCAGCACATCTGTTTTCCTGTGATCCGTGATGCCTGTAATTGCCCACTGCAAAAATATAAAAGCATTATTTTAAGATGGAAATTGAGAATTTGCAGCAGATTGTTGGAGGCAGTGAAAGCCACAGGGTGTCTCTGAGACAGCTATTTCCAGAGCTTGCTTGTGTTCCACCTCTGGCAGGTGCTTGGAGGAGCTGAGTGCCCATGTTTCAATAAGACATTGTGGTCTCTGCCTCTGAGAAAGAAAATGCGTAGTGACTCTGCAGACTAACAAGAATAGGACAGAGTATTTTTCAAGTCTGTGTTTTTCAAACAAGCTAATGAAAGCACTGACATTTGTCACAGCAGAGTTCAGCTTCAGTAGATCACTAATAGCAACTCATTACCAGGAAACACTTTCTGAAAGTAATCAGAAGTATTACTAAGATTCAGAAATCTAAGCAGAGTCAGAAGTAATTTTTCATCTGCTTTAAGAAAAGGCTCTAGATTATTGATAAGGTGTCTTTTCATGGAATGGTTCAAAAGCCATCCTTGCTGGAGTTCTGTCAAAAATCCTGTGGGTATAGTAGGGATTTCAAATTGATTTGGGTTGGGTTTGGGGGAAGTGTTTGCCTTTGTTTTACCAACGTGGGTCCAATGTGGAGAAAAAAGAAATTATAAAAATGGGAGGTTTAAAGTCATGAATTTGCAGGAGTTTGTGAGATAGCCCTGGAGGTGTGGTGTTACCTTTCACACTTACAGAGGTTTTGTTACAAAGGTAAAGATAAGAAATTGCTTTCTCTTTAAAAGACAAAATACACTTCCAGGAATCTCAGCCAATGGCCTGATTTCAGCAGCTAGAGATAAATCCATGGGAATATTCATCCACATTAGCAACACAACTTTGCCCTTGTCATTTAAGTACCTTATGGGTCCACTTTCAGCAGCAAAGGTGAGAATGGATGATTCCAGTGACTGTGTTCTTAGAGAAAACATCATATGATAAGTAAAATACTTAGTCACTGCAAGAAGTAGTGTATTATATCATACAGCTCTCTGTGACTAACCTAAGTCTCACAAACAAAGGTATGGGCAATATTTGTCTTATTCACTATAACAACTGAGAACCAAGAAAGTTTAAAACCAGAAATAACTATAACCATTCCCTAAAATGTGTTTCTTGTAAGAAACATGGGTAGCATTTAGATTTGACTTTTATGTGTATGCATGGAAATTGCTAAGGACTGTTAAACTGAAGAGATTAAACCGTAGTCATTTTTATGTCTGGTTTAGAGAGTTTTTCACTGGATAGGTCCAGCTGAGGTGTAACTTTCATCTCTCATACTTTAACTGGTGCAAACCACAAGTGAGAGATCATTGCCAATCTGGGAAGCCTAGATCTGTGAGGAGGCCTTGCTCAGGACAATGGGCTGAATAAGAAGGTAAAGCATGCGCTAACCAACAATTGTCTCAGTCCAATAAATCACTTAAGAAACTACTAAACCCCTTTAAAGGGCTTTAAATGTAAATGCCAATGAAAAGATAGTTTTGGTTTTTTTTTTAGAAATAGATTTCTTTTGGCTTTTTAGAACAGTACCATATCTATTGAAGGAGGTCACCTGGTTCAGGCACCCTGCACACCCTCAAAGCAGGGACAGCTTCACACCTGAAGAACCAAAGTATACAGATGATTGGTGAAATGTTGAAAAGCACACCCAGTTGGGGGCATAATTTTTGCCTGTAATTTATTGCTGCACTTTCTCTTTTTCTCCATCCACCTGACCTCAATAGTAAAAAATGAATAAAGAGAAAAAGGAAAAATCTAAAGCCTTTCTCATTACGGTAACTGAAATGACACTTTAATGATTCTAGTACATATTTCCTGTATCATGACCATGTTTAGTTTTCTGTGGCTTTCTCTGACTTTCTCTATCCCAGGGTTTCCTGAGCTAGTGGTAGTAGTTTCAGCCATTACAATGTCTGGGGTTTGGGTCCAATTATACTGTCTACATTGTCACTCCTTATTTCCCTCTCCACATTCATTCTCTTGCCTCCAACAATTTAAATAAACAAGTTATAGAAATTAAGTCTCTAACCTTTTGGGAATATAAGCATGCACTGCACTGAAGTTATTTCAGAACAGAAGCCTGGAAACTCTCACAAGTTCTTCTTATGAATAGATCTAGGGAGAGATGAGACCAGTGGCAAAGCCTTTGGGCACACTTGTGACAGATAAGACAGAGATACAGCAGGCAGTGAGGGAGACCTTACAAATATGCTTGAAATAGCTATAAGAAAATCAGGAGAGGCCAAAAAGGAAACTGATTACAAGAAGAAAGAGACCAGTAGTGCCAAAAGCAGACAGAACATTAAAGAGGAAAAAATAGACAAGAATTTCTGGGATTGGCCCAAGAGGAATACTTGGGTGACCTTTAGCAAGAGCAAACTCCTATCAAGTGCCAGGCTCACAATTAAAAATACAAAGATGAGACAAAAGCAGCAAAAGCATCAAGGAGCTAAGTGACTAGCTAAAGAAGAAGGGTTGCCTGAGCAAGGCTTGCAAAAGCACTGTATGTACTTACAAACATACAAAATATGTATTTGTGAGTAGCTGCTAGCCCAGAGTTGCCAGCTGTCTTCTTTTCCAGCTCCAGCTTCTATGGCTCAGTTCAAGTACAGCTAGCAGGACAGGAACTGAATAGGAGCCACTAATTAAGGAAGATGCTAAATGACAGTGGAACAAAAAAACTTCTGAGGATCATCTAAAACATCTATGTAGAATACAGACTCTAGCATATATATTGCAGATGAGATTGCATGAATACCGCAGCTGAATTTGTGTTTGGCTATGAAAAGGAGAAATAGCACACCTAATTTCCATGCGGACATAGGTAGCACTAGAAGCCATACAGAATATCTCAGCTTGTTACAATATAAATCCCTGTGCCCCACCCACCACTGCTCCTTGTTCCAGTAATCATCTATAGTGAATTTCCAGGGGGAAAACCTAATAGAGTCACAGCAGTACACCTGCATTATAACAGGAGGGTACTGTGATTACCAGAGGAGATTTTAAACAATGCTGGATGAAGGGATGCCCTAGCTGTTCTAGTCCACACAAAGACCTCACTGGACTTAGGCAGCTCTGGTTTCAAAATCATCCACCACCCATGGAATTTTTTTCAGTTCTCTCTGTAGAATAATGCACTGTTGGCATACAAAAACCCAAAGAAAACAAACGATACTGTCCCAATTACAGGGGCTCACTGTCAGTTTTGCCATTCACTTGTATCCAGCATGGCAAGACTATCAACATGACCTCAACTATCATGGATCTGGGCATATTAAGCAGGAATAATAAACACTTTGGTAGGCTTTGTTCTGCCTGTGGTTTGGAGTATTGGAAGGTGGCACCTGTTTAATGAATACTTGTTCTTTGCAGGATCCATTAATGGGAAAAGTTGCAATGGTCATTTTTATAGATGTAATACACAGGGATGGAAGGCTCTATGCTTACTGCTCTCAATGCCCTCTTATCTATAAAGTTGGACTACTATCACTGCATATAAATGGATGTTTCCACCTCTTCTCATGAATATAAGCATATGTCATCTCAGCAGGCTATACTAAAAGCTCCCCTTTTCAGCTCTCATCAAAACAAGACCTTACCGGAATAGAAGGTGAGTAGACTAATGTACCTGACATGATCCTAAATATTAATCAGGAACATTATTAGTACACTTCCTACAAGACGTGATGAAATATTTGTGAAAAAAAAACAGAAAAATAAAACTATATTGCAGATACACTTTTGAACTAAACCACTGTCACTGCTAATATGAGGTAAAATTGACATATTTATACTCTTCACTGATTTTATACTTCAACTTTATCCTTCAGTTCTTGAGTGTATATTCATGGGAAGATCATGACCTAATGCTGATCAATATATATAAACATTGATTCATATCTAATGTACCTTTAGTGCAGTTGATGGGCTATGTCCATTTGTAGTGTAACTTCAATGACATCAGTATAGATATTTCCAGGATAAATCTCACCTTGTTTCATGACAAAGCCTGGGAAAACATGAAAGAGTGGTACTGGAAGAGTTCATCACTCAGGAATGTTTCCTAGCCACATCACAGAAATTAGCACTTTCACTTTGTAACTTTTTTAGGCAACCAGCAAGTTCAGCTGCCATAACAGTAAACCTTTTAAACCTCCGACCTGGAGGGCAGAGAGGTTTGGTTTAGAGGCAGCATGCAGAGGTTTATATTTTTTGTACGTAGATGTCGTAAATTAATGTACAGCACAGTACGTAAATTCTCATCCTGCCTAACAAGATATACAGCTGTGTCATGCAAATTTTCCTACCAAATTCTTACCATGAGTAAAGCAGAGCTGGATTTCTGGTGGCTTATTTGGCACCCATGAAAGGCCTTGGCAAATTCGAGTTCCTTCTCATGCAGTTTTCTGGCAGTACAAAGAAAACTTCAAAGAAAACAAAAAACTGATCCTTGGCCATGCCTGATAATTTCTCCATATATGTGTAAGACTTTCCAAGTCAATGGGTTTACAGTTTCTACCATGTCAAAAGACATTCCAGAGCACTATCTCTACTCTGACAATTTCTCCCTCTCTGATAGCTTATCAAGAGCTACTGAAAGATCACAAAGTGTTTCTGTATTGACGTAGGAATGAAGCAGGTATATGGAGGTTCCATGGCTTGCCAAATTCTCTGATATTTCTGTCATGTGAAAGGGGACTTGAAAGCTTGCCTATTTAAACCCTTTTGAAAAAATATTTGCTATTATTACTGAAGTCTTTGAGATTTCCTGCCATTCCCAAAACTAAATATTGTAACTTCTTAAGCAATACTGGCTGTCTTCAGCAGAGATTTAGACCCAAAGACAATCAGAAACTAAAGTAATACCAGTGGTTTTTCCAGGTCAGTCTCCTCCCAAATGATCAAAGGAAATTATGCGGTATACATAGCAGGCAAGCCACCATGCAAGGAGACACTATTTGGCAGCTGAGGAAAGAACTGTATGTTTATGATTTAAAATAGAGGATGACAAAAGCAATCCCAGAGCTGGTCCCCAGCCATTTTTCTGTCCTTTCTCCTCTACTGTTTCTGTTTATAAAGTTACATGTTAGAAATACACATTTGAAATGTTCTTTAGTCCGCCTCCAACATGACAACTGAGAGCTCTTCTCTGATCAGCAAACTGGGTTGGGAATGCACTCATATGGCTGTTCCATGATAAAAGTCATACTAGTCAAACCTATTTCTAAGCTGCTGCTGACTTCATTTTTCCAACCCCTTATTAGGACTCTACATGCATCTTGCAGATAGAGGCGATTCTCCCTCCGTAATTCAGCATTGCAAGGAATCTTTGTACTTTCTTGTTTATCTATTAGACCTATGTTAGTGATCCCTTCAGCTTTACTGTGATCTCCACCTCTTCCAGATATGTTACTTCCATCATACAGGATTTAAGTTTTCTTTAGTTTACTTCTGGTTCTCTCCATACTTGCTCTGTGCCTCCAGCCATATGCAGCTAGCATTTTCCCCCAGATCAAAACGTCATTCCATTAAACCTTCATGACTTCCATCCCATCAAAATATTGATGAATTTCCCCAGAAAACACCCTGGGAGCAGAATACATGCCAGTTCCACTTGCTGTTTTTGCAGGACTGAAACTTTGAGCTCTGCATGACTTTCTGCCTCGGGTGGCTCATAGTGGTTTGGAGTTTCTAATGTCTTCAAGTTCAGAGCACTGACCATCCTCCATAGTATTACTGTAGACTGGTTGATATTCTTTGCCTGGTGAACTCAAAATGTTTCATGAGGGTTTAATTATGATTTTTTCTGTAGTAGACCCAGAATGTTTTCATTCTGCTCACAGACTCATCTCCTGCTGGGAATATATCTAGCCTATAAAAACTGGTCTTCAGCCTCAGTTCTATCACAGATTGTTCTCTGGTTTCACCTTCACCTTGTATTTTCACTGTCTGCAATTGTGTGGTGCCATACTCTTCACATTTTCTTATAACATCCATAGCATTACTTTCCTTTTGTCTGAGTTATATGGAAATTATTAGGCACATAAAACACTTTAAAGACAGCTATTATAGAAATAGGGCAAACTTCTGATTTCCTTGGTTGTTGGTATCCTAATAGAGGTGCTTGCAAGCCCAATGTGGCATGCTATTCAAAATTTCCTATGAGTTTTACCAATCTCCACAGAGTTTTGGTTCCAATTGAGCTTTTCATTGCTTCATTCTTTCGCTCCAGCTCTTGTTTCAGTTTATAAAGACCAGGAGGTGATCAGCAGTCATTCAGAGCATACGTTCCCACTGGAGTTCTGCTTTATTAATTTGCTTTTTGCCAGCTGCTTTGTGTGTAGTCAGAGGGAGAAAAGCAGGGAGGACTCTTGTCATATGCCAAAAGGAATGCACAATAGCTGGCATGAAGGAAGAGGTGACAAAAGTCCTTGGGAGCTCTGAAACAAAGCTGCAAGGGAATGGCAGCTTCCAGTGGGTGATGAAGAGTGGAGGTGCTTAGCCCCTGGCTCTGATAACATATGCCCTCAAATCAATAAAGTATACAGCCCTTGGTGTCTGTTGTTTCATGTACATTAGCTCATGTCTTAGGTGAAGAACTTAGCTTTGCAGCTCATGAACTTGTCAATCACAAAAGAGCCAGGCATTCAGCTGTTACCATCAGGGCCTGATGATCCTCACCTGGAGCTTCTCCATACCCTCTGCCCATTGGGCCAGCAGCCCTATTTCAGCTCAGCCCAGCCCATCTATTTTTTTTTCAGATTGAGTTGCAGGAATGCTTGTCTTCACTCAAGCCTGGGCTTGTTTTCTGGGTGGAGCTGGAATGAGTGTTACATGGCTGGTATTCAGCCTGGATGGACCTAAGACCCACAGTGCAGACTTCTTCCTAGCTCTGTTTCGTCACCATGTCAGAGGCTGTTGATAGACCATGTTTTAAACCTCCAGCTCTGCTTACCCAGCTTAGGCCTTGTGGGATAGTATCCTATAACTGAGGGGCTGGCCAGCTCTGGGATCACCCTTGGCCCCTGTCATGACATAACGCTGTTCATGCTGCTCCCTGTAGAGAAGAGCAAGCTCACACCATGGCAGCTCCTGATAAAAGTTGTACAGGTAAGTTGATGCAAGGAATCTGATCTCCTTTATGTGACCTTTATTTCCCCTGGATCCATGCAGGAGCCATAAAATTACAAATTTTCATTTTTGATTTTTGAAGAAAAATGTTTGTACTTGCCACATTAGATGACCCAGAGTCAGACTGGGTGGTATATATACTTTCCCACCCTTACATCAGATACGAATGTGGCCTAAATATGTTCAGCTCAAGCACTGCCTAGCTGACATGTGTTGAGCTGAGCTATAACAAGATTAAAACTAGCAGAGGGTATAGCCAAGGGAATCGGGAAGGCAGGGGAAGTTCTGTGACAACTTTCTCAAAAGCAAAACTTTAGTCCGAAGTCCCTAGGGAAGGCTGTCAAATCTCATCCCACAAGCATGGAAAGGAAGAAAGCAAAGCTGCTGTCCTTAATGTAACAGCATCTGGAGAAGCCATACTAACAATTGAGAGTAGTTGAGAGGAAAGGCACATAATGTGCAACAGGTTTTTCTAAATGTACTTGGGAATGATGCTGCAGCACGCAGACTTCACATATAATAGGTCTTAAGCAAGGCTCCTGCTGGAATGGATATCTGCCCTGCAGTTAAATAGCCATGTGAGAAAGGAAGGAAATCATACTTCTAATTTCAAAGATTACATCTGAGCATTCAGTGACAGAGCTACCAGAAATCCCAGCACACACAGTACTGGTGGAATCTTGCATTTAAACACTTCGTTTTCTGCTGATAGGGGTCAAAAAGTAAGTTTCCTTTGACATGTAATTAAAGGCAGTCAGACAGACAGGCTGCTGCTCCAGTTAAGAAATTTTACATGAGCTTTTCTCTGAAACCATGTGAAACACTCCAATGAATGCCAAAGGAATTCATAAAGATTTTCCAATTTGTTTCTACTGTAGGAATGTATTTGATTACTTATAATATTGCTGCATCAAAACAGGATTCAGGAATTACCATCTGATGATAAAACCTATTCAAGTTTCTCTAAAGCGTTTGTTGATTCAACCTTTTATCATAAGCAAAAGTGATATTGGTATGTGAGAAGGCAAAAGTGATGTTGGTATGTTTCACTTGTGAGATTTCCTTGTGTGTCTGTTCTCAAGTATGTGAAATTCCAGCTTCTGTTTCCTCTGTAAATCCTCATCTGCAAGAAGTTTTTACTGAAAGACAAATTATGACTGATTGTAAGAACAGAATTATAAGCAGTTCTATCCTTGAGCAAAAGCAGAATAATGTTACTGTACTTCTGTGTTGAAAGTTAAAAAAAACCCAACTCCCCATGAGATACTTTTCCTGAAGTATAGGAATATTAAAATAACTGTCCTCTATTAACACTGTGCCTGTGTTTTATAGTTCTGCCCCTACAGGGAAATAAATGGAAGATAAAACAATTGTACTAGCTGAATTAATGAATATTTCTCAGTTATTAAGCTTAAAGGCAAGTTTTCATGCCTTTCCTTGTCCCTTCTTATGTCAAGTATGCTAAAGGATCTATTGGGTACTAGTAATAAAACAGGAGAGCTAAACTGACTTTATTAGAAGTTATTATAAAATAGCATTACCAGATTAGGTGGCTTCTCTCCCCCCTTTCTTGTCTTTGTAAAGATTCTCATCCTAATACTTTGGATGTAGAAAAAACAATTTTGGTATATAAAGCTATTTTGTATGCAAGCCTACATGGCATTAGATCTTGGATAGAAGTAACATAAAATCTGCTTTCCTGCATTGTTGTCAGCAGAAACTATCTGTGCAAAAGGGACAAACCTCTTAAGGTATAACACAATATTCCACCCTGTGTAAAGGCTGAGGGTTAGCTTTATTCTGTGGTAACTTGGTGAGGAGCTTGCACAGGTTCCTCTGAGGAGCTAGTTAAAATCAAGTTAAAACTTGATTCTGAATGTGGTGCCACAAATTAAAAAAATCAAACTTCTGTTGTTGTTTTGTGGAACTGAGTGAAGTGTAAAACTGTATTTTGTATTACACTGGGGACCAGGTGCCTGGAGAGAGAGCAAATGAGCACTGTACTGCTGGTGGCAAAACTGGGGTTTATTTTTTGATTGATATTCTCCATCTGCCATGGATATGAAGACAGAACATAAGAGCTAGGGCAGGGGGCATGGAAATCAAAATCCCCACGTATTTTTCCACTGGAGTTCAAGGCAAGAATTCTCTACTTCTTGTCTACTTCTTTAACTTTCCATTTCTGAAGTAGAATTTGGTGATAGATGTTGTTGGGTTTTCTTAAGCAAAAATTCACCTTGACACTGCAGTTCCTACCAGCTCTAGTATATCTCCCAGATGGTGTTCAAACAGAATCTCAAAAGCAAGGAATATAGGTGCTGTCTCTGAATTGGGCTGACCCTGTTACCGCATTTTTCCAAGATATAAAGTAGCCACTATGTGTTACTGGGATAAAACAGCTGAGTTCCTCATTTTAGTGCAACTGTCTCACCCCTTGCATTTGCATAATTTCTATGGACCTTTTACACAGGTAAGAGGAAAAGCTCTGAGGTAAAAGGAAAAGCTCAGCATGGCAATGACAATTGTATAGAGCTAAAGTCAGAAGAGTGCTGTATCTTAATCTTACAGCACCACCTGCTGCTTACTGCTGTGCTTTGCTTTCATTTTTAAATAACATTTGCACGGGAACTAGCTCAAGCACTAGGACACACGAAAGGCCTCAGACCCCGTTATGTTCAGTGGCAGTCAAGAGCCCATGAGATGCGTGAGGAAGATCTGACCTCATGAACACACCTGTGCATCACTATAGAGATTCTGTGAGAAATGTTAAATGCGACAGTTCTTACAATGTAATAAATTAATGTGTATACTTCAGCGAAGTTTCTTTTTCCAAAAGAGCAGTGCTGGATAGATTTAGACAAAGGAAAAATGACATTTTTCTGCTTATGAATGCTTTCTTTGCACCAGGTTACATGAAGTTTTATTTCATTAGCTTTCATTTCTTCATGGCACGTCATTAAAGAAAACTTCCAATTAGTACTGTTCAGTGTTTTATATAAAGATAATAAGAGTCTTGGTATTTTCTGCTGCTGTTATACTACTAACTAGTGGTTAAACCATAAAATTAAGCATTCTTGCTGGATCTTGCAAGTTAGTATCAACAAAGCCTTAATGTGTTCAGTCTGTAGGTGCTGCCTGATGCCCTTGAACACCAAGTATTTCATGCAGGATGTGACATGATCCACTTCCTTATGGTGTCAGCAATCTCAATATTAACTACAGTGGAAGCTGCTGGAAGGATCTATAGTAAGCAGTCTGTGAGGTCGCTGTCCAGATACTACATACTTTCATGTTATGACCATGAGAAAGGTCTGGTAAATGGTGACAGCAATATGCTGCATTGCCAATTTGAGGAGGTGGGACCAAGATACAGCTAACCTAAGCAACCAAACATCAGGCCCCCATGGGGTGTTAGTAGGAAGAAATCAGTGATGGAATTGAGCATCTCTGTTATCTTGGCAACTTCTGGATTTCTGAAGCAGTGTTCTGTTTCCCTAAATACTGAAGGAATCAATGAGACTTTTTAGTCATGGATTCTTTAATTAAAGGGCATTCACCTGAAATGCTTCCTCATATGGCTTTTCCTTAGGGTCAGCTCACAAGGTCCTGTTGTTTGTTTTGTTGTTGGGTTTGGTTTTTTCCTGATCCCTTATATTCTCTCCTAAATGACTGCAGTCACCTGAATAGAGTTTTGTGAGTCTTTCTGTGGGTCTCTAAGTCTTATACAGTACAATGGCATTGTCAAATAGCTTAGCTCTTGCCATTGTCCTAAGTAGTTTCTTGATCATCCTTAGTGCACTCACCAGGTTCTTACAACAGAGTGCTGCTGTTATTTCAGGTATTTTGTTGGGGTGGGGGATAAGGGGGGAAAAAAATCTTATAGCCACTATATTGGGGCTCAGGTCAAACACTACCTATTGTGCCTGTTCTGCTGCAAAAAGAGACTAGGTCCTTGGTCAATATGGATTCAGGCCACTCTCCTCTGCATGGCTTAATGGGCCAGGGGTAGCCCCCTGAGGCCTGGGCAGAGTGACGCTGCAGAGTTGGGGGTCCCTCTGGGCTACACATATGAGCCCTATTTAGATCCTGAGAGGTAACAGAACTCCTTCCATTGTGGTGACCTGCAATCAGAGGGCAGCCATTCCTCAATATTTAATACAAGTCCAAATATGCCTATTATTATTTTGTAAGTCCTTAAGATGATCTTTGCTTCCTAAATGATTGCAAAAGACTTCTGAGTCTCTCCTTCCATCTGTGCACACAAGAGAACAAAAAAAGAGGCATGATTCTCTTCTTCCACTGAAAATCATTGTCTACAGAAAATTACTCTTTGGTCATTTCTCCACTCTAAATACAGCACTTGTCTTTACAATTCAGCACCTGATCCCCAGCAGTACAAGATGTAATTTTGTATTCTGCACAGCTCTCCTCTGCTCTGTGAGTACATATGCAGCATGCACATGGCTCACTGAAGTTTCACATCAGGAATCTTCTCTTTCAGCAGTAATGGGTCCAACAAAATTTCCAGATCCAAATAATGCAAGGTACTCCTTTTCTCTTCATTAATTTTATCTATCACAGTGTGGCTTTAAACTTGAATAATCCAGCAGGGAAAAACAGAGCCCTATGCCACCATACTTCAGACAGGAGTGTCCTTTTGCACCTGAAGCAACAGAACTTTATTAGGAAGCTGTCAGATACAGACAGACAGATTCAAGAGATTACAGCCACATAGGTCAGCAGGAGAGAGCAGCAGTAATAAAGAAGACAGATGATCCACAGTACTCCTGACTGTTGCTGCTATACCAACAGAGGTGCAAGTGCTTCTACCACATCTGGAGAGGCTAATACCTTTGTCCTGGAGGCATTGCCTGAATGTGGAGTTACACTGCCCCCAACAATGCACTGTGGGGCACAAATGGGGACAAACATGCCTCCTAAAGTCTAACATACGGTGCTCCCTCATCCTTGGGGTGCAGCAGGGATCTTTTAGCTGCTATAACCCTACGTATAAAGTAAGTGTTACAGCAAACGTTATGCAGTCACTACTGTAAAGACCAACCTCTTCCATGCTCAGCACATTTTTGCTATCTCAAGAGTTCCAGAAGACACTCTGTAATCAAAGACTATTGCATGAAACTTTCATTATGATCTTTCTTCCTTTTTTTCTGCTCCCCTAACATGAGAAGTGACATTTTTCTTTAATAAGGATTGGAATGGCTGAACCAAACCAGTCCTCAGTACCACAGCACACTGCCATTGCTATTTCAGCAGAAGCTTTGTCTCATTGACAGTTGCTGTCACTGGCATCAATAATTTAAAGCCACAAATGCTGTGAAGTTGTAAATAATAGAATAAATATAATTCATGTCCGTTCTTACTGCTGCAGCTCAGGATCCAAACTTTTTAAACCTGTATTTCCACTGCAGACCACGCACAATAGTCATCCTGCAGCAGTGCCTTAAAACAGCTCTTATTGTTTTTATCTAGTTAACATTTCAGCATCATGGTCTTGAGAGCATACTGTAGCACATTGGAACAGCAGGTTCTGCAATTGTTCCTGTTAAAAGGGTCCCTACAAGAATGGGAGCATCATTAACTCATAGAAAACAAATAATAACTTGACCAAAAAAGCACAGTCCTCAATGCTTGCCAGGATGTCATAGAAAAACATACTGATTGAGACGTGCTCCACCTACCAATTCTTCCTCCATGAAACATTAAACCAAACAAAAACTATAAATGCCCACCTCCCCCCCTTCAAAAGTTACCTGGGAATTAAAACATCTTTACAGGATCTTTCTTTTCCTCCTTCATACAATTAGAAATAATGTTGGTTGCAAAAAAGCCTCATAAAGTTTTCTGTAAGGGCAACTTTCTGACAAGGAGCCCTTTCAGTGCCTTCCGGTTTCCTTCCTGATATGAAGCATTCCTAAATCAGATGCTAATTAGATAT
Source organism: Forpus xanthops (assembly GCA_032466535.1). Classification (NCBI taxonomy): domain Eukaryota; kingdom Metazoa; phylum Chordata; class Aves; order Psittaciformes; family Psittacidae; genus Forpus; species Forpus xanthops. Next base: position 1,440 of record JASSUY010038164.1, on the reverse strand, counting down.
CCAAGTTTAAAAGCTGTGGTGCTAGGTAAGCCTCCCAAGCAGCAGGTGCCTTTGAACCACAGACATTGCAGTATTATTGAGGTGCATTGTAGGATTGTTCTTTGTTTTCTTAAGGGAAGTATCAAGAATCCACGCAATTGTTACTCATGAGGATGTTCCTGGCACTAATGTGATTTACGCGCATTAATATTTTTTGTCTGTCTAGGTAAGGTTGCTTTTACTGAGAGGCTGTTGAACTCAGTTACTAAGACAGCTGGCTTTTCTGTTGAAGACCATGAAGGTCTCCAGATGGGGTCCCCAGGGTTTGGGGAAGGGTTTTCTTTATTTGTTATTTATTGTCTTTCGTTTATAAAAGGGAGAGAAAGGTGTGAATTTCTGTAAACATTGATGCTATTGCTTTAACAGGCTATCCTTTGGGGGTAAAAAAACTTGTCTCTGGCAGGAAGCCTTTGTTGCAGCTCTCTTCAATTGCAACACTAAGTATCAGAGCCTGCAAAAGAAAGATAGGCTTATGACTAGCTATAAAAAGGGTAACCTAAAATAGTTGCAAGAGCACAAGAAATCCCTAGATACAGAAAGGAAGAAAAAGGAAAATATTCAATGTTTCTAAAGAAGATTTAGTCTTGATTTTCTATAAACTTTTTCCAAATTCTTTTCGTTCCACTTGCTCTCCCAGCAGGCTATGCAGAAAGCTTTCCCTTCTCACCAGGAACATCTTAGTCCTAACGAAGGGTTGCCCCAGATCCTACTAGTGGGATCAGACTGGATGATCCAGGATGTTTCTATGCATCTTTATAGAATTAATTTGGTTTGTTGTTTTTTTTTAAACATTACATGTCCTTGGTTGCTCTTTCTGCATTTAAGCCACTGTATGTCCTAATCTAACTGGGCTGCTTTAACTCATACAGAATTCAGCTAAACTTATAGATACAGAAATGTCCAATATGATTCACACCATCCAAATTTCACCATTCAGACTTTCCTGTTGTAACTGGAAACCTTTCCAGTTAATTCACTGTATGGGATCAGGCTTTTTTTGTTTGGTTTAGGTGAGCAAATGCAGGTTTACCTCTGAGCCAATACTCTTGAGCACCTTCAGTCAATGGAGGAAGAATGGACACTTCTAGGCAACAATTAGCTGTGTCAAATGTCACACCTTTTAAATTGTCTATTTCTACCCAATAGCTAAAAGGGAGCCAAGAACAGCTTCTTCAGATGTGTAAATATCAGTACATGATGAAGTTTAACCATGACAAGTGCAAGGTCCTATACCTGGGTTGGAGCAATCCCAGGCACAGCTACAGGCTGAGCAGAGATGAGATTCAGAGCAGCCCTGAGGAGAAACACTTGGGGGTGTTGGTTAATGAGAAAATGAACATGAGCCGGCAGTGTGCTCTTGCAGCCCAGAAAGCCAACTGCATCCTGGGCTGCATCAAAAGG
>JASSUY010038163.1:0-38904 GCA_032466535.1 Forpus xanthops | reverse complement strand
GGCAGTGTTGAAGGCCAGGTTGGACACAGGGGCTTGGAGCAAGCTGCTCTAGTGGAAGGTGTCCCTGCCCATGGCAGAGGTTGGAACTGGATGAGCTTCAAGCTCCCTTCCAACCCAAACCATTCCGGGATTCTATGAGTCTATAAATTAAGATCATCTTCAGTTTGGAAGCTGCTTCCACCAGCATCACTGTAACCCAGATACCCACAGGTCTGTGGTACCACAGCCAGTGAGAGCACCAGCAAAGCACCATGAATGAGCACCACTCCTCTGTTTGTCCTGGAAATATTTCCATGCAAACCATGCTCAGGGGAATCTGGGAGCCCCATCTCCTCTCTGCCTCCTGCTACTTCAGATCCTTGCTGCCTTCCTTTGCTAGAGTCCATAAAGTTGCAATGGGGATTAATTTGGCCTTGTGCCTTCATTTCCATCGTTGGCCTTGAATGTCCTTTGAGCTCCTCTTAAAAAGAGATTGATTAATATGAAATTACTCAAAGTCCTTTTAGCCAGTGCCAGTTTTGACACTGAGAAGGATAACGGTGCCCAAGTCAAACATTTGCCAAATTAATTTCTCTGATAGAAATTGTTTCAGATTTGGAGTATTGTTTTAAGAATCCATCATGCAATAATTCTTTAATTACCTTGGTGTTTGCTTGGGTGATGACACCTCGATCTGATTTATGAGGAGGCAAAATACTTGAGGTAAAAGCCTTTTTACACACATCCCAACACAAAAGGGAAGGGAAAACCCACAACCAGGTGCATGAGACCTCTGAAAGCCACAAAATGCCTCTTAAATTTCATGAGAGCATGGAGTTGGAGGGAATTTGGTCTTGGGTATCAGAAGGGATGGGGTACGGGAATGGGCATGGGCAGGACAAGCAGCAGTGCTGATGTCCACTAGCTGCTGGCCACAGCCTTAGGAAATCACATTAGGGCCACTGCTTCTCTGCAGAACTGCTGCTAATGTATTAATGCTCCATTTAGGATCAGGGCCCATTGATTCCTCATCTCTGAATAACTAATTCCAGCCCCACGCTTTGAAATCTTCTCATTTCCGGCAGCACTCTGCGCCTCCATCCATGTGATGAAAGCATCAGGGCTTAGTATCCTATCTCCTTTCCATGTCTGTATTGCTGCCCTTTACTCCTGGCAGAGCATCATCACTGCTGCCAAGCACTGGATGCTGAAAACGTCAAAGCCTCAAAGCCGAGAGACCCCAAACCACAGCTCCTGAGCATGCTGAATCAGCAGGACATCTCTCTCCTGCAACTCTTCCTCTCAATTTTGCTCTGGGTTAACTGAAAGAGGGAGGAGAGCCTATCTTTGGTGGTCTCAAAGAAAAGGGAGGACATCCTACCATTGATGGTCTCAAATTAGCAGTAACACAAAACTCAAAATCACTGCAGCACCGCAGTTTCAAAACTCCTCAAACTGCCTCAAATTTCCCACAAAATTCGCTTTTCCTGCTTTTCCACATTGGCACCATTAACCCTATCCTTTCCCCTTGGTTTGCTGGGGATAGATTAGGGTGGATCATCCCATCCAACACTACCCAATGCATGCACTAAGTCAGCAGAAACCTCCCCAAAACTTGCTTGCAGCATCCTGGCTGCTCGCTGCATGCCCAGGAGCTTCCCACTCCCACAGCAATTCCTTTTCACTGGTGGGTGAAGCCATTCCCACCTCATCCAGCACTTTGGCAATGAAGGCATTATATAACCCCACGATATTAAGACTTTTTCCAGCCCCCATACAATGCCTATAAATAAAGGAGAGGGGAAAATAATCCCAGCGCAACCTGGAGATGGGTATATCCACCCCTGCATCCATGAGCAGCTAAAACTCCTGGCGGGGGGGGGGAAGAAATGAGAGTTCATGCTGGGTTTGAATTCAGGACAGTACCTAAAAAAGACCCCCAGGATTTCACCACCATGGGCAAGGTGAGGAACAACACCCCCAAGCCCTCCAAGCTTGGGGTCAAGCTGCCTTTCTGCTCCTCAAGGGGGGGTTTCATTACACAGCTCAGGAGCTGATTCTGATGACAAGCACAGGAAAACCCACCCAGGACCTTCCCATCCCTCTCAAATCCTCCTTCTAGAGCCAGAGTCTCACTGCAAACCCAAATAGAATCATAGAATAGTTAGGGTTGGAAAGGACCTTAAGATCATCCAGTTTCAACCCCCCTGCCAATGGGGGGGACATCTCCCACTAAACCATGCCACCCAAAGCTCTGTCCAACCTCCTTCATTTGGCAACTGCTTTCTGAACTCAAAAACTCTCACTCTAAACTCAAACCTACCCTGATGTTGGCAAGAAAGTTGGTGGAGGGGCCACAAGAGAGAACAGGTGAATCTGAGGGCGGGGGGGGAAGGATTTGAGGAGGAAAAAGATGGATTTGGGGGGGTAAAAATAGAGGGATTTGGCCTCAGGGAGAGCAAGGGGAGAGGGGAAAAGGATGCTGAGGAAAGCTTCAAAGCTAAAGTCTGCATAAATCAGGGCTGAGCTGAACCAAGTCCACTGGGACACACTCAAATACTGCTCTGCAGTGTGTGCCTTCATTCTGGACAGTGAAATCCCATTTATCTCTCCCCTTTCTTTGCATTTCTTCGGGATTCATTCGCTTAAGGCTGAAGTCCCTAAATGGCCTTTTTCTCCCCCTGACCCTTCCTGTCTCCTAAGCTGCTTTAATTTCCCAACAAGATTTATTCCAGCTACTTTCCCTCCTGTTACTGATGATCCTGGCTTGTGAATCGTCACCGGAGGATTTGCTCTCCTATTGCTCCACAAGCGCAATGGGCATAAGGGGATGATAGAGGCAAAGAAATCCTTCAGATTCCCAAAACTCCCATCTTTCCACAAGTTCCCAACGTTTCTCCTATCAAAGAGATCTCAAAGGCGGTTGCAGCCATAATTTTCCCAATTTTCATCCATATTATTTCTGGTGATGATAGAACAGCATTTTTATCCCATAAAAACAAAAGTCACATTTTGAAGGCAAAGCATTAAGGCAATGAGGGGGTTCAAACACAGCCTGCCCTAGCAAATTCTAATAAGAGAGACCCAACTTTGTCTTTAATGGGATGAAAAATAAATCACAAAAGTGGAAAGCACATATTGGTGATAGAAAGAAACTAACTGGATGGTATAAATGTTGTTTTAAACCCAATTTTTGGAAAAATGTGTCCTCAAAATATTATTGGTTTCTGCTTCCTAAAGCCCAGCTTTGCCCTGGGAGGATGGGAGATGGGACCAGGGGGAGTAGTTTCTCTGCAGGATATTGATGAATGCTTTTGCCCTGAATGGGGGCGGAAGGAAATATTATATAAATATATATATAATCTCCAAGAAGTCTCAATGGTAAAGGCTTTTAAAAAATGACCATTTCAATCCATGCGTTTCACTGTGGCTTTAACCATTTCACACTTTCCTCCTCCTCCCCTTACCTCTTTCTCTTTTATTTTCCTATTTTTTTCCAAGGAAAAAGACCTCAGATTTAGAACACAGGCACTTAGAAAAGAACAATAATCCTTAAACAGATTTGTTTTCATTTTTTCCCAATGAAATCATTCTCCTTCAACCTTCAGTCCTCATCAGTTCCATGCTCCAACCTCATCCTGTCCCTGTAGCTGCCCGGGGTGATGCTGAGCCCATTAGGAAGCCATAGGCTGTAAATCATCCCATTCCCAAATGCTTGGTCAAAAAGGAGGAAGACTGATGGAAGTCTTATTTAAATATTTGGAAGTCATTTGGAGGCATTTAAGCCTTTCTTCACTCGCTTGTCCCTCTCCAGCCAGCCGAGGGCATGAAAGGAAGATGGATAGCTGAAATAAAGCTTCTAATCGGCACCTTTTTCCCTGTCTTTAGCCGCTTTTAAAGCTTAATCGTGGTGAATAAGATGATGACATGGTGTGGCTCATGGGAGGAAGTGGTGGGATGGAAGCATCCCCTCTCCATCCTAATTTCCTGCACTTTCATGGGCGCCTGCTGCCTTTTTCTCTGCCACATTTGAGAGGGAATGCTGCATCCTGCTGCTGATCCCCACCTCCCAGGGAAGGAGATCTCTCTCCAGGCAGAAGCCAGAGCCTCCAAGTACTTTTGTAAACTGTAAATCCCATTTATCATATTGGTTTTTAACAAGTCTCAGGAGATTTGGCAGAGCAAGCACTGGGCATGACATTGCAACAGCCTCCATCCACCCAAAATCCTAAGGTGCCCATCTCTCATTGGGTTATTTTGGCACTTTGGCTTGGGTTTTTATGGGAAAAATGCAACATGCCACTATTTCCCAGGAGCTAAGCCTCATGCAATGAATTCTCCACATGGATTCAGGGTGCAGTTCCTAAAAGTAAGCTTTTCTACGAGCTTATGGCAGTTCTTCCAATACATGGCATCCTTGCAAAGGAGCCCAGCATCCTTCAGCTCCATCCCAAGAGGAAGAAGAGACAGCACATTAAACATCTAGGGGATAAAAAGAAGGAAGCCAGGGCTGAAAGCTGCAGGAGCTGTTTCACCTAAAAACCCCATCTGTTGAGTTTGACCTCAGTTCCCCAAGGATGGGCTGAGGTTGGGATGAGATTTTGGGTTCAAGTGTCATGCTTGGTCCCCAGGTTTTTCCCCAAAACCCCTTCCTCTCAGTATAATGTGCCATTGAACATCTTTGGTGCCCCTTTAGTTTGCTTTATTCATGAAGATTTGCATTGATTTCACAGTAACACATTATGAGTTCTGCTTGGGGGAAAAAATCATAATAAAAGTAAATATCATTGATCTGCTGCCTAATTCATGCCAGAATTTATGCTAAGGTTGCAAGAGCTCAGCCTTTTTATATTTTTAGGGGCCTTTTTAAAAATACTTCTTTATGAAAGTTTCTGCTGCTTGGGAGCTCCCATCTCTCCAGGCTGTGCAATGGTTTGAGTTTTTTTTGGTGTATCTCCCACTATAGATGCCAAAGGGGCATTTCAGAACCCTTTTAGCCCAGATAGCATCATTCACTATTGTATTTCATCCTCAGACACACTAGCAACCTGATTTTTTGCTGGGATCCAGTGATGCCTCCACTACCCAGCACCCTTAGGAGTAGCACAGCTTCATTCAACACACGTTCATGTTGGCCAGCTTCTGCAAGAACCAACTGTTTTAGGAAACACAAGATAATGCCAATTTTTCCTCCCTGTCCCCGCACACACTACTAGGAAAAGGGAGAAAAAATCCACATAAAATAGCACAAAATCAGTCAATTTTGGTCTGCTGTGGATGTAGACCCCCCCCCCCAGGTCCCATTGACTGACAAGGAATGACACCAGCTTACACCCACTATGAGAACAGTCCCTCTGTATTTGCCACTTGGCTTTGCAGATCACATAAATATCATAGAATCATTGAATACTTAGGGTTGGAAAGGACCTTAGGATCATGAACTGGTTTGGGTTGAAAGGGACCTTAAAGATCATTTAATTCCAATCCCATATTGATATACCTCAATATTAATATGGGCTATTTATATCAATAAATCCATAATAAATTAAAGCAACCATTAGTCACAGAATCCCACACTGGGTTGAAAGGGACCTTAAAGCTCATCCAGCTCCACTAGACAGTGGTGCTCCAAGCCCTGCCCAACCTCATCCAGTTCCAGGAGGTTGAAACTGGATGAGCTTTAAGGTCCCTTTCAACCCGAACCATTTCATGATTCTGTATTACAGCTGGGCACAAAGGAAAAGAGCTCAGGAGCTGCTTATCTTTCCTCTAGAGAGGATTTTTCCCCCTTCCTTTGCAGGGTGACCTGTGCTGCTACAATAACCTCAGGGTACGTGTGATCTCTTGCATGCAGCAGGCAGCATAAAGGAATCCAGTTGCGTTTTACCCCAAGGAGCAACACCTCTCCCAAGCAGATAGCGCCCAAGTTCAGAAACTCACGCCCCGCGAATGCGAAAATTGGATTTCACTGATGTCCTCAAAGAAAATAGAAAATCAAAGGAAAAATCCCGATTTCCCCGTCTCTCCGGAGGAAAACTCCTCCGACAGCATCGGTTTTAGGCTTCTCTGAAACGTCAGTTGATGCATTTCAAAACCAAATTGAAACCCAACCGCTTCAAAGCAAAGGAAAGAAATAAATATAGCGGTTCGGTTTTGAACAACATGAAAGATGAAACAAAGCATTTCTGTTCTCTCTGGACCTTTCTTCCCCAAACACAATCCTGGTGAAACCAGAGACATTTTTGTATCTTATGGAGATGCTGTTTTCTCACATAGATTATAGTGCAAGCAAGATGCCTCCCATTAGATGTACCAACCCTCTATCACCTTCCTGGAAGTCTGTCACCAAGGCTGGATTTGATACGAATTGCCTGGGGACCCAAATGCATCTTTAGAAAACAGCTCTTTGATTTTGCAAATTAGAATTCTAATCTATTAAAGCAACCAAGTGATGCTTGTTATAAATGGGACCTCCTCACAACGCCTGCATGAAGCAGGGATGGGTCCAATGATGAGGACAAACTCCCTCCCTTGCTGTTTTGTCTGTGCCACTCAACAGTAGCCTCAGTGGTGCTCACCACCAATAAACACAATTTTGGGGTAGGATATACTATTTCCCCTGCTGGCGGGTGTCTATTTCCCAGTCTGTTAGGTGAAAACGAGATCTCCATCACAACCTTCTCCATAAACATCTTCTGGTGAGAAGTCATTGCCTTGGAAATAGGCACTGTGCTGCTGTGACAGCAGCGTTTCTGCTGGTGGAGGGTCCCACGTCTCCCCAGCTGCCAATATTCACAGTCAAAGTAGCTCCACCAGGACCCTCAGCTACCCAAGCACTGATATTGGTGTCCTCCAAACATGTGGGGACAATCCCAAACTCCTCAAACTTTGACCAACTGTGTTCCTCCATGACCCACATCTTGGAACACGACACCACCCCACCAGAGTTCTTTGTGGGATTGGAACAGCGAAATTTTCCATGGTCCAAAGGCAACCCTAGCATCAACTATCCCCAGGAGATGCCAAAATGCACATCTTGGCCACTCTCCTCCTCTTGAACAAGTACATGGCACAACGAACGGCTTTTTGCTGTGTCCCCTTGACCGCACTAGATGTCCTGTGGGGCCAGTTATCTCCAGTTATAAGCAGATGAGTCTTTCTGAAATGTTGATTGCAAAATCAATAGCCGTTTCATTTTAATTGAATTTCTGAGCCAGACAGGGAAACTGAAGCTGCTCCCACCTCTCTTCTTGCACAGGGGATGTGGTGCAGACAGAACAATGGACCATTCCATCAGTCAGATAAGTCGACTTGGGCCAGTCCAGCCCATGGACTTGAGAGCAAGATGTTTATATCAGTAAGAATAGCTTGGAATCACCCAAATCTCACTTTTGTTCTCCTGATGTATCCAAGCCATTACCCAAATCTCAGTTTTCTTCTCCTGCCCCACTCAAATCACATCTTCCTGCTGTTGCCGCCAGCTTTAAGAACATCCAGAGGGTCTGGGAGCTGACTGAAAGAAGAAGGAGAGCTGGGGCAGCCCATGAATTATGATTTATGGGGATTACATGATTCAACAGATGCAGGAGACCCAGGAGTCTTCAGCCAGTGGTGTATCCCTCTAATAACCACCATCACTGGCTCTTGGCTCCAAGGAAGCAGCCCTGCCTTTAGCTCTTAGCTGTGCCAAGGAGGTTTTTGGAGAGATGCATTTTTGCTTTCCCCATATAACCCCTGTAGATTGTCCACCAGCATGCCTGAGCATCATTGCTGAAGGCATTACTGACTAAAACCCCTGATTTTCCTGCCTGCATCTGCCTCCATGGAGCAGCATAGGGAATTTCAGATGCACAAAGTGGATCGATACTGGCTTGTTCGACTGCCCATGTTAATTTGCAATTTGGATGCAGAAGCTGCATGTACATTGACAAGAAAAAGAAGCTGAAAGCAGAAGAGGAGCAGCCCCCCATCCTTCGAGGTTTTGGGAAGCTGGAGAGACGTGCACAGCTATCAGGGAAGACAAGCAACACCCCAACAAAACCCCAAACTTAATTGGAGCACAGGGCTGCTAAATGCCCCTGTGTTTTGGAGGAGAGCAACACATCTCTGCAGCCCTCTATCCCTGCTCTGATAACCACCAGTTCCACAGGACAAGGAAAACCAAAGAGGAAAAACTCAGGACAAAGCAGCACTGCACCACTGCAGGCAAAAATGATGTGCAAATCCTCCTTTTGCTGCATTTTTATGTTCCCCACAGCACCCAAACCCAGATGCTGAAGCAAAGCAGCTGCTCAATAGCAATTTTGGAGGAATATATATCACCCAAAGGGATATAATCAGATATCATCCTGCCTTTCTCCCCTTCCCAGGGCAAGCTCACCCTATCAGCACCTGCAAAACGGATCGGGTTTGGGTTTTTATTGCACCTCCAACCCCACAATCCCCATGAGTTATGCCTAAAGAAAACCTATTGGTGCAGCAGAGGTGCCCCATTTGGAACAGCCAATATCCAGCTTCAGGCTCATAATGCAATTGGAAAATGCAGAGATGTGAAAGGAGGCAAATAGACCCCAAAATAAGGTCTAAAAAGCTCCATGAGCACAAGTGGCTCCCCATCCCTGAGGCAGATGCTCCTATAAAGGCCTATTTGTGGTCCAGGTCCCTAGGCACATGGGGCAGGGATTTTGGGGCAGCCCCATGAACCTCGCCCCAATTTCTACAGCCCCCCCCCCCATTATTTTAGAAATTAGGCCATTGTCTAATTGCTTCACTACTGCAGAAAACCTTTTTTTTTGCAGCAAACTTGCCAAAAAATCACAAATTCAAGTGCTCCTGAATATGGGAGAAGCCAGAGCGACTGCTGCTGGCACCTAGCATTGAAATAGTTGACCCCGATACTTCAAGTGCAGTGTTTTCTTGCTAAATGGCCTTTCAGAAGGTATTTATGAGCTTGAGTCCGCCTGGGATGCTCAATGAGAATGAATGTTAAACCAGGTCCCCCAGAACTGCCAAATCCAAAGGGACTCGTGCATGGAGGTGCCTTGGATAGGGTCACCCATCCTCACGAGGACAGTGATGGGCACTGCTGCAAAACCGCTTCACCCCAGAAATAATATAATGAAAGAAATAATATGACATTATAATTATAAGTTAATTAAAGCAGAAGAGATCAAAGACACTTTAGACAGATTAATGATACGGCAAGTGCCAGAAATTTTCTCCAGTTTATGCATCAACTGCATCACCAGTGCCTATTTTCAGGTTCTGGTGCTTTTGTGTGTGCAGGGCAGCTCTTTCATTCCCCCTCCTGGTCCCCCCCTGTTTTCCCTTGCCTCTCTTGATGGATGAAGGATTTGAAGTCCTAACAGCTGCAGGGATTTGTGTGGGGAAGAGAAGCGACATTCAAAGGATTATCAAGTGAAAAAATCAACTCCCTTTAAAAAAAGAGAGATATAATAAAAAAGGAGAGGGTTGGAGAAATTGCAGGCACATGTAGGGAGATGGGTGTATATATCTATTTATATTTATATATTTAGCTATATATATGTTTAGTTTCATATTTTATAGCTATTCAAATATATATATCAATATATAAATATATCTACAGAGAGAGCAAACTGATCTAGTGGGGAGGTGTCTCTGTCCATGGCAGGGCGTTGAAACTAGATGATCTTAAAGTCCTTTCCAATCCAAATCATTATATGATTATATATTTATATATCTGTAAATAAAATAGAAAGGTGTCAAGAGGAAAACAAGGAGGGTAAGGTCAGGAATAAGCCAGTATAATACAAACTGGAGGGAAATGGGGTACTTTTAGTGATGCTGAGCACTGCATTTTCCAGCTTTCAGCTCCTCACCCCTTAGTTTTCTCTCCCTTGGTTGAAGATGATGGGTTTGTCCTTCTTTTTCTCCCCATGGGATGCTCTTCTCTGTGTTAGGGTGGTGCATGTGCCCAGGGGACTATATGGAGAGTTAGGGGGTGTCTCAAGATCTCATATTCTCTCTGCATTGCCTCCAAGGACTGTGTTTCCACAGGGAAAAGCAAGCTGAGGACCAGATAGAAAAAGGAAAACAAACCTTTATAAGCATCCCCAAACTGGCAGCCTAAATTCAAATTTTCTGGGGAAGGAGAAAAATTCAGCCTGGAAAACCAAAGGAGACCTGGAAAAATACTCCAGCATCCCAAAACGTCTCAGAAGGGGGAGAAAGACCAGCAAAACCCCCTTTTATATATTCTTATCCTTGTCCCCAAAGGACATCATGGGATGAGCAAGGGCTGGGGGAAGCTGACTGCAGTAATTGCTGTCTCTAAGCATCTACGGGCAAGGGCTTGACCAGGCAGGAAAAACCTGATGTCAGGTTAACCATCTTTCACCTAGGTCATTTATAAGAAGACAAAGGCATTTACATGTGATTTTAAATAAAAACCTCATTCAGATGTGTCAGTTAAATTGACTTTCTGGGAATTTCTTCCTCTTCAGTGCTAGCAGATTACGTCCTAGTGTTCCTCTAAGACCTCCTCAAATCCAGTTACACGTTCCAGCTGTTTTATGCATTCCCCCAGCCTCAAAACACAGCAAAATACATAAACCAGAACTGGTCTTGAACCACTGACAACCTTACAGATTTCATTCTGTCTCAAGGATGCTGCTGAGACGGGGGTTGAGCAACAGCCCTGGGGTTTTCAACCACACGCCTTGAGCGGCGTCATCATAAATCACTGCAAGCCATTCTTTATCCCCCTCCAAATATTGTGAGCAGATTTGATGTCACCTCTGCGTACCCGTCCATCACACCTACATAATGAGGACAGTTGATTGATGGCTCAGGATAAGGTAGATAAACAGATAGATTGCAGAGAGTGCTTTTCACCCATAAAGTGATTATATATATATATACATATATATATATATTAAACTGAACAAATAGCACAATAGTTTTAAGACACAGGAATCAGGGAAATGGCTTATTCAATGCAATCCCCCTCCCGAAGCTTCTCTGCATCCATCCCTGCCCCAAAACCAGACAGTTTTCAGCAATAAGTTAGGTTGAGGGACAATTTTCTCATTGGGGACAGAAAACCCTCTGAGCTGTATTTTTACAAGCAGCTTTTCATCAGAGCATGCAAATAACAACCACTGAAATGTCTCAGAAGCTTTATAGGAGACTAAGATGCGAGACTTAGAGGTGCACTATAGTCTATCAGCATCAAGGGTTTAGATAAGCAAAGCTACATGACCTGTAGGCAGCTAGTGGCAATGGACAGGCTCCAAGGGACGGGAGCAAGCATCATCCCAACATCTCCTTAATGTCGAGCCCTTTGGAAACCACCATCACGAGGAAGACTACCCCAAAAAGAACACACATCCAGCTCTGCCTTGTAGTTGTCTACTGCTGCATCACAAAGCAGCTGGAAGGACCCATAAGAGAAGCAATTGCAGTATTTCTTGCAGTCAGCTGCAAACACTTCGCATGGAGACATCACATGAACACAACTGCATCCTTCCAGAAAAGCATCAGCTGCTGATGCACCAGATCCAGCCTGAGGCCTGGAAACTGAGGACCAAGGGGCTTGATGAAGCCACAGGGATGACCATAGCCTGTCCTTGCTCTGTAATTACAGTGTAACTGCTTTGGAAACCAAGAATAAAGAGCAAAATTCCAAGATCTTGATGGTCCACTGTCACCAGCAATTAGCTGTGAAATCTTCCAGCAAAGCAGGTCACCTTCACAATGATATTAAATAGCATTTAGGTCATTACAGAGCGGGTTTGGGATTCATCCTTCTCCACCTGTCCAGGCTTGGACATTAAGTCCTTTTTACTAAATATATATATCTGGATAAATCTGACTTATTGAACTCTCATCACCCAAACATACATCATTGATGGGACCACTGTGACCCTGGATGCCCAGCATCCTTCTCCCCACCTTAGTGATTCTCCCATTATGTGGTTTTAGTTAAATCCCTGGAACAACCCAGTCTGGAAACAAAATGAGCCCTCAAAGCTCCAGGTTTTGTTGCATCCCATCCTAAAACCCTGACCTCATCGGTACTAGAGGGGTTTTCCTCACACTGAAATACCTTGGACCTTCAAGCTGGTATTTCCCTTGCATGAAAAAGCTGGAGAGTGACAGATCCTCCCCATGAAGAACAAAAAATCCCACCAAACCAACCAAAGAATTAGGGGCTGTCATGCAGCTCATACATTATGTTTGTGTTCAGATAAACATGGAATTTGGCTCCCTGCCGAGGCCAGTGAAAGCTTTCATCTCCCAAGAAACACCAGGGACCAGGTGAACTTTAAAAAAGGAAGGAAAAGCATCATTTCCCACCTCCTCCTGCCATCTCCCTCCTCCAACAGGGGAGTGCTGTTTTCTTCTCTGTAGCAAGTTCAGTGCTTAAAAAATACCACTTTTCTCCCCCCACCTTTTTTTCCCCTCTCCTCTCCCCCTTCTCCATCCCCTCCCCAATTCCTCATGCTAATTTATGGAAATCAAACGGCGCCTGTTCCCAGCCAGAGATAATAAAGAAGAGGTATTAAAAGAGGGAGGAAGCACAGCAAAAGGGGGGGCTATAAATACTAATTGTTCTATAAGGAGAAGGCGGTTTATTTTCTTGTTAAAGGGAAGGTTATGTTTAATTAAATCTGCTTGTTCTCTGCTTTAAAATGAGCTCTGAGCATCCATTGTTGGGCAGGGGAAGGATGCTCCAATGTGTCCTCTTTCCTGCAGTTGCACAGAGGAAGGGGGGGACAGGCTTGTTGTAATCACATCGGTGCATGGCTGAGCACCCATATGTCAAATGGGACAAATCTGATGAAGACCTGGTTTTTGCTTGGAAACTCAAGTATCATACAAGCTTTAAGCACTGCATTTCCCAAACATGCCACTTTTGGACCGCTCATCAGGATGCAAATGTGCCCAAGGACCTCTCAGAAAGGATCACGGAGCCAAATCCAGGAACCGGAGGAAAAGCTCCTTTTGCCAACAAATCTGGAGTGTTGCAGCCCATGAAAAGCTGGAGATGCTCTGGAGAGCCCCATTTACACACCTCAGATGCTGCGTCCTCTCTCAACCCAGCATCACCACGGCTGATGATGGTCCCTCCCATCTCATCCTCCTCAAGTCCGGATTTTGGAGGGCTTTTTCTACCTTTTACTCTCTTCCAGGTAATTAAGCAGACAGTGCTTGGTGCTTCGAGGCTAGGTGCTCCCGCCTGCTCTGATAACATCTCGTATCGTTCAATTCTCAGTGCTCCAATAATCCGGATCTAATTTGCCTGGAGCCCAGCACCGAGTCTTTCAGCACTTCATTAGGGCGCGTGAGAAGCATTTCATTACTGCAGCCCCCGCCATTATCCTCAGCAAATTTCCCTTTGGAAAAATCCAAAGCAAAAGCCAAATCCGCAATCCACACAATCCCCAGGAATTTGGTTGACTTCGCAAATTGATTTTGCAGTTGAGCAGAGAGCAAAGTTTCCACCACCCGGACCTGGATTTATCCTTTGTGCTCCCCAAGTTTAAGCTCATTTTAGCTTTTCTTGATGGATTTGAAAATTAGCATGCTTTCATTGGGGCATTTTTTTACTTCTTGAAGGTTTATGTGTTCAGCCAGACCCAGCAATCATTTCTGGAAATAAGTATTCCCATGGGCCAAGGGACCCCATTCATGATCCATGTGCAGCATTCTCCTTCTAATCTGTTTGAACCAAGCTCTGTTGGACACAGAAAAACACCGTTACAAGCATTTTCCATCAAGAAAAACTCACTTTTAGTGGTATTTTTTTTGGGTGGAAAAGCAGGTAGTTACATGGATGGGGGGAAATCTTACTGGAGGAGCTGCCCAGATCAGGGAGAATCAGGATGAATAGAAAGTAAAATTAATCCTATGCACAAATTGATCATTATGAGGGTTTGGGGAGAAAATCAGGGCATGTTATTCTATGTATAATCCAATTACAGGGTATCCCCCCAGATAGATGCAGCTGATTTAAAGGCTCACAAGTGTGTTGATAAGATGAGCCCCCACTCCAGGCTCTTATAGCATCTCCTCTCTGCAGGCGAAGGGACAGACAAGGCAAGGAGAAAGGAAGACGTAGTGATATGAAGGATGGGGGGAAGCGAGCACGAGTGCAGGCTGGAGTTATTTATAGGATGTGGGTTTGAGTGGGAGGAGAAAATGATGCCAAAAAGAGATGGTAAAAATAATCCTGGAGACAGGTGCTGCTGCCGTGGGGAGAATCTGCTGGCAGTGACAGCATGGGGGAAGTGCAAGGTAAGAAGAAAAGGGGGACAAAAGTATATATATATATAAAGACATTTGCATTTCTCTGCATCATACCTCAACCACGCACGGAGAAAACCCATCTTTTGCCAAAGCATCACACCACAAAATAGGAGGCTGGACTTTATGGATTCCTTTTTGTGAAATTGGGGTGGCCCCAACGCCTCTGGCTTTGGTTTTGAGGAGCCCAAAAGCAAAAGGACCCTGCGGAGGATTAGGCACTGCTGACTGATACCCAAGGGAAAGATAGAGACAATAACACCCTGGATCTGACCATGATTCCTTGAACACCTTGCCCCATGGGTGGAAACCTGAGTCCTGAAAACCCATTTCTGCAGCTAAGCTTCTGCTCAAAACTGCATTATTAATAATAGAACTTTATTAACTTCACTTGCAAAGCTCTTCCCTCTCTATGGGGGCAGATAAAAAGGGAAAAAATCTTATTCTTATTGATGTCAGAAGATTCACTTTGCCATCAGCAGCCCTCCTAGAGGTAAACTGCAGGTTTAACGTGGGGAAGGGACCACCCCAGACCTGTATCTGTCCTTCCCCATCTTCACGTTGCACGGATGCAGCTGGCACCAAAACAACTCTTGCTTTTATGTATACATACACATATAAATATATATCTGAATAAAAATAGGAAAAGACACCAGAAGCACAGGAGGGGATTAATCACATCACACGAGGAGCGGGGAGGCAATGCGCACTCCAGCTCCGTAGAGCCGCAATCGGATAATCAAGGCGAGCGCTGGCAGCAAAGTGGCATCTTGACGTCTTGTTATTCCTTTCGTGACCTCCTCCCCTCCTTCCTCTTCCCTTTTTTTATCCTGCATGAATCCATCTCCTCGCCCTCTTTTTGGAGCAGCTTTCATCAACTTGTCATCCAGTGACAACAAGCTGGGCTGCGAGTGTGATGCGAGAAAAAAACACCCCCGTGAGTAAGAAGAGGAAAATAAAATATTAATAATCTAAACCCACCGAAGCTTGATACTTCATGCCAATAACGTGGAACTTGGGAATATATACCCACACTGGCAGCGTTTTTGGCTGGAGGAGATGACGGCGGCTGCTCGAGCCCAAGCGCGCAAGAGGAGAAGTGAGAAAGAAGATGGGACAAGCGTTGCTTATAAGCATGCAAGGCACAAGGGGCTCAGCTTGTGCTGAGAATTAAAAGCCAAGTCAGGCTCTAGCATGTGCTGGGATGGAAATGATTTTATTTGCAATACAGAAGAAAACCCAAACTTGCTTTTATTTGCCTTCCCATTTGCTGATGGCCTGGGAAATGCCAGAGGCTGAGGCCAGGAGGGATCTCCACTGTGCTGGCTGCACGGTCCCAAGCCTCGGCTGACAAGGGAGGACAAATGAGAACGTTTAGGCAGTAATTAGGCAGTAATGACCTACTTGGAGGTCTCCACCGTGCAGGAAATAACCTGAGCCGGGAGCTGGGCAAAGCGAGCTTGAGTGTACTCAGCAATTTATAAGGTTATTGCCAGCTCACGGGAACCAGCAACTGAGTCATTAACCCCATTATGGACTCCTGCTTCTCACAGGCACCGTCCTTGCAATAAAAAGCCTTTCTTTAAAAGCTCAAACCCTCAGTTTCTCCATACTGAGAACTGCTGGGTTCCTTTAGCCTCTCATAGCAAAGCAAAGAGGCATCCCCATGGGTGCTAGACGAGGCACAGCAGCTTTTACAGAGCCAATGTGCAAGGAAAAGGGTGTTCAGCCCCAAATTTCCAGCCCTTAGAGGCTTTTCTTCATGCTACACTCCAAACACAGCCCTCTGAAATACTTAAACGTCTTCTCATCACTATATATAGATGCATTTACTTAGACTAACGGAATTGATCGTACTTTGGAGGGGAAAAACCCGCATCTCTGTCCAAGTTTCATATTCATATACTGCCAAGCTCATGCAGTTTTAATGAGGGTTTTGGCACGCTGGTTAAAGTGGAGTAAAACCACATGCTCTCTCCTCCTCAAGTCCTTCTCTGCCAGGTACAGAGCTCACCCTGCTCCAAGAGACCCCCAAACCCAATTGGAGATGCCCAATGGGGCCCTGGATGATAGTAAGGGTGTTGGATGGGATCCCGTCTTCCTGCAGTGGGGCTGGAAATAACATGAGCCATCTTACGTGAGGTCTCTAGTAATCCTGGGGTGGTTATTTTTTGGCAGGGAAGACAGCAAAGACAAGCCCCCACACAGTGACAGAAGGAAGTGCTTCCAAGCCTGGCACCAGCAGAGCTTCATTTCTGCTTTGAATCCAAGCTCAAGATTTTGCTTCCTTCCAGCTGACTTGCTCCTCACAAAGATGCCAGCAGGACACAGGCAGTTTACAAGCAGTAAGGGGAGCAGAACATTCATACATTGACTCTTTCAGCCATCCTGGCATGCAACTGAAAGAGAAACCCAAGGCGAGCTTCACCTTCACCACCCAAGATGCCTATTAGGTAATCACATCTAGGCCATGACCTTCATGCTTTTAATAGCAATCCAAGAAAAAACAAGATGTATGAGCAAGAAATCAAAGAGAAAGTACATTAACCCAAGGTAACAGCACCCTAAAGGCACTTATTTCTCTCTGGTTATCTTCAAAGAAAGGTGCACAGCCTGTTCTGGTACTGATATCTTCACCCCAGGTACCTAAACCCAGGCAAAACACATCCTCCTCCAGCAGCATCCCCGCTCCTAAAGCTTCAGGGACCAGGTACTCACCTGGACTTAATGGCATGTGGCCATCAGAGATACTCACTGTGTAGAGCATCCTTAATTACAACTATGCCCCATTTACTCTCCAGGGCAGTATCATCTTTGAAGCATCACTGCGATGCCTCATCACAGCGTTAACACACTGACTTACACGACATCTTCTCCGTGCCCCACGTCTGCATATTAACGCAACTGATCCAGTCCTCAACCTGTCACAGTGCCTCAAAATCAACAGTGGGACCACTCTGGGATGCACAAAGCAGCCTGCAAAGGGTGTGAATAATTCATGCTCAAGATGCAGAGAGCGATGCGACATCGCCAGCGCGTGTGGCAGGGATCCCATGGGGTCCAGCAGCAGTGTTGGAGCAGAGCGGGATGAAAAGCACCTGGCGAATAGATCAGTTACCAAAGAAGAAAGGAAGGAAAAGGTTAAAGAATGACAAATAAATCATAGAATGGTTTGGGTTGGAAAGAACCTTTAGATCACCTAGGTCCAGCCCCTGCCATGGGCAGGGACACCTCACCGTGGGCCATGTCACCCAACCTGGCCTTGAACACTGCTAGGGATGGAGCATTTACCATTTTCGGGCAACCTGTGCCACCCTCACAGTAAAGAGCTTTTTCCTTAGCAGGTTTTGGCTTGGGGAAGCATTCGCACTGGCTCCCAGAGGTGCATCCTCTTGTTGGAATGCAGTGCTCCAGGATGAGCAAAGCTTCCCCTTCCCACAACAAAACTGCTCTTATTGTAGGATGCATTAGGTGCAGCATGGGGCAGTTTGCACAAAACAAGCAACACCAACAAGCCACAAACAAGGGATACTGCAGAGAGAAGAGACCTAGCACACAATGGGACAAACCCCCAGGCAGCACAAGCACCATACAAACCCACAATTATCCAAATGTACATTTCACCTCAAATATTTCCTCCCACAAAACCATTTAACAGCCTTGAATGGGGCTTCACCTCATGCTGCATGTACTCAAAAGCCTCCCAACTTCATGTTATTTTCCCTGTTTCTTGAGCAAATGCAATCAGGAAGGTTACGTATACATAAAATGTCATTAATGATCTCAGTGCAGGTGGAGAGGGGGTCTGCCTCCCACCCCACAAGTGCCCCCAGGGGTACTTGGGCCCTCCTGAAGCTTCTGACCCTGTTATTTGGTTTATCCCCAAACTATAGAGGATTATTTCCCCCCTTCTTTCCTTTCCAGATGCAAAATAAGAGGACGAGCAAGAGGAGATGAGCAAGGTCACCCAGGAGCCTTTCCAATGGTTGAACACTAAATCAACACTCTTGAGCTCAGGCGCACGAAGCTTTTTTGGGATGAGGGGACCTTGGGGCAAAGCACAAGCTGGTAGATCATCATGTTACCTAGCTACATCTTTCTCAGTGCCTGCAACATCATAAAGAAGGTGTTTTCTGCTCTCTGAACACCAGCAAACCTCATTCTGCTGGGAAAAAAAAAGGAAAGGAAAAAGAATTCTGTGGGCAAAATCATGGCGGAGGAGATAAGAGCATGGCTACCTCCTTGCTGTGAGCAGAGATGTCCCCAAATTGGGAATAAATAACAGGTCTGGATGTGCAGCCAGAAGCCAGCAGCTCCCTGCAGCCTTGCCAGGAGGTTCATTGTTGGCACTGCCATCAAGGGAGACCAAAAGGCCATGAATAAGTCACATCACAGCTTTTGGTGTAATGAAAAACCCCTTGTTACCTGAAGCACCCTGAGAAGAGGGAAACGGGGAGCTCCTGAGCCAACAGGTAAATCCAGCCTTGCATCATGAGACCACAATGGGCAATGAATTTGCATCAGTTAGAAGCACGCCAGCTCCCAGCCATGCTCCTGCTCATTCCCCATTTCAATTTCCTCCCGTCACCAGCTTTGCTTTCCAAAGCAAATAATTTGTAACTACAAAACTGCTGCATTTTGACAATTTCAGAACATAAAACCCAATAGCAATCACCCTGAAACGTCTTCAAAGCAGCACTGCTGCCAGTCAATCACCCTTTCCGACCTCCACAACAGCACTCTAACGAGAAAAAGTTCATCCACAACCACTGACAACATTTAAACTGCTCTTCTGTATCCCTAAAAGACTTTTTATAAAGCTGAGCACTCATCAGTGTGTATTTGAGGTGTTTCTATCATGGGAACACTTAACGCTGTTGCCAAAGTTCCTTATCACCAGAAAGGCTAAAAATTATCCCAAACCCCTGTGTTTTTCCCTCCTGGTTATGTGCCACAGCATCTCAGCTCTCAGTGATGGAGGGCAGCTATGGAAAACATGTCCCTGGAGCAGCAGGCACGCAGGTGTAGATCAGGCTGCAAGCCGAGCTAGTCACAATCTATTTAATCTTGGGTATTTTTTGTGTTAAAAAAAACATGTTCAGTTAAAATTTGTGTGGAATTGGGAACCTTCCACACTTGTAATTACTTACTTTAATGTGCTGTTTGACAGCTCTCATGATTACTGGAGCTCTAAGCCTCCCAGCATCTCATCATTGCACAAGTGGCTCGGGCTTCGGGAGGAGAAACACCAATTTCTCCCCCTTGTGATTGCAAAGAAAATGTTGGGATTTCAACCCAAAACGTTCCTGAGATGGAAGATACACAGGGAGACCCTCCACGTGCCACGATTCCTCCTTGTTATCTCTGAGCCCAGCTAATATTCACCAAGCTGTTAAACCATTTACTGCATGAAACACCATGTCCGAAGGAACTGTTTAGCTCTTTCCCCTCTAACCAGATTAGGCAAAGCAGCCCTTCAGCACACCAGTAATCCCATCCAGCATTCACCATGGCCAGTACCTCCTGGACAAGCCGGTGATCTGCAGTTAAGGACCCATTTTGGTTTTGGAAAGGTATATTTAAGGTTAAGAAGACATGTATGCATCCCTAGTGCTGAGTTTCTAAGTCAAGAGAAGCTTTGTGATATATACAATGGGGCACCTAAACCCCTTTCCTGAGCCACCCCAGACCTCAATTCCTCCATCCAGATGGACAGAAAACCAAGCCTTGGTGTCCACCACTTGGGTTCAACCCTTCCAAAGCCTGTGGATCCTTGCAAAACCTTTAGCTCCTTATTTGCAGAGCGCCAGGAAAACTCCATCAGGGGTCCAGCAGGGTGGAGCAGTATGGAATATGGAATCATGGAATGGTTTGGGTTGGAAGGTACCTTAAAGCTCAGCCAGTTCCAACCCCCACGCAATGGACAAGGGTACTTTGAATTAGACCATGTTGCTCCAAGCCATCCCAAAGTAATATAGCCCCAGCAGGACCAGCAACAGCTGTGTCTATTGCAATCCTCATTCCCCTTCCCCAGGAGCACATAGACCTCCAAACAAAGACGTTTTCAGCTGTAAAATGTCTCCTTTGCCTTGCCTGCAGTTATTCTCCTGATAATAAAAATGTATTTATATGGGTAGAATTTAATATAATGAGATGACATTTCCTTCCCCCCCCCCCCCCTTAAAAGCCTGGTTCTTGCATTTATTTCCTACCATCACCTGGTAACACATGAATCAATTCAACCAGGGAACCCAGGACATTAGTATAAAATACTTATACTATAGGTACAGGGATGAAAGTAGACAGTAATAGAGGATTGCAAGTTAGATGGTACAAGCAAGGCAATGCCAATAGAAGTGCTGGCGGTCAGGGATGAGATGAGAAAAGCTGCCTATAAATTAACTCCATCTGTATCTATATATACCTGTGCTGATCTAGCAACAAGCAAAGTACAAGGTGTTCTGCTGAAATGGAAGAGAAAGGAAGAGAAAGGCACAAAGGGTATAAATGGGCAGTGAGGGAGGAAAATGGGATAGAAAGAGGCCCCAGCATCTCCCAGCCCCAGGGGTTAGTGCAAAGATGGGAAATAAGAGTGAGAAACCAGCTTTATAATCAAAAGCTGATTTAGAAGGTGGAGAAGATAAGAGATGCTTTGGGCAGAAAAGGCACAAATAGGCTGCGCTTATTTTCCCTGCACAGCCTAAATGTGGGGTGTGCAGCACCCCTGGGGATGTGAATATCCAGCTGAGGAACTGGGAAGCTCAGGCACTGGAAAGGCATTCCTCCCCTCTTCATCCCTTCTTGTGCTTGGAAGAAGGAAAACTGCACCAAAAAGCCAAACTTTAACACAGCAGAGTGGGAGGTCGATGAAGGACACAGACAATACCAGAAAAGGATGATAATCATAGAATAGTTAGGGTTGGAAAGGACCTTAAGATCATCTAGTTCCAACCCCCCTGCCATGGGCAGGCACACCTCCGTTTTCCCTCAAATAACTGCCCCATAGCCAGCCTGTGGAGTTGAGGTGTTTGTGAGCTCCTCCTCACTCATCCCCTAGCATCCTGCCATTCAATACACCAACTCTGCAGCTATGTTAAGGGGAAATCCAGCCCTATTTCCCTCAAGTCCTAAATGAGCCCGTTGTGCCATAACCCTTCCATTAGCCAGCTTACACATCCCTCAGAATTATCCCATTAATTACTCCTTCCTCCCCACTATTTCATTGCTTTCCATTTCCCTTCACACCCATTAGCAGAACAAATTCAGCTTTTAGCCCTGGCTCTAAATGACACGATCAACTCCTGTTCATCTATCTATTCCCTGGGATGTTTTGCATTTAGGAGGAACCTAAATTTGCAGAAAACACAGTGTTTTCCCCCTTTACAGCCCAATTCAAGCTTTTATTGCCCAAAATGAAGGTTGCATGGAATCTTTGTTTCCTTACCCTGAGATGAGCTTCAGGACATATCCAGCTTTGCTCCACTGAACCTCACCCAGCACTGATGTTTTACCCATGCTCAAAGTGATGGAAATGGGACAAAAAGGGCTGATTTAAAGTTTTTTACCCAAATCTGGGGGTTTTGCACACACTGCAAAAGGGAGCAGGTGCTATGCAGCACAATGGTGCATGGGAGGCTGCATGTAGGAGATAGACAAAGGGGCGCACAGCCCTGGGATGTGATGTATCCTCATAGAGCAGGCACTGACAGCATTGCCCACCCCCCAGATATATGCCCTAATTACAGAGCTCAGTAATAAAACTGCTTCTTGGACCAGAGGAAGGACAAAGTAGAGTGGAGTCCAAAAACCAGGACACTGATGTCATGGGCAGAACCCATAAAGCAGGTCTGAACGTCAAACATGCCACCAGGGATGTGTCCCCTATCCCGTGTATGAAGCTGAAGTGTTCCGGCAGCCTGGAAAAGCTCCAGACCAGGCTGGGATATATGGAGCAGCTCAAGCAGAAGATGCAAATGCCTCCTTGGTGGAACATGCAACCAGTGCAAAACCCATCACAGCGAGCAAAGCCCATGGGATAAGGTCAAACCCCCACCTTTCTGAAGCCCACCTTCTCCAAAAACCATACAAAGCACAAGCCTGTATGTGCCAAAAGGCTTCATAAAATAATCTTAAAAATCATCATTTCACAAAAAGCCAGGATTTAAGTCAGATTAGGAATTTACCATGCTTCCTTTGGTGCAAGTGAAGGGCTGCAGGACAATCCCAGCTTTCCTTCTCCAAAATGAGCATCTTGGTTTTTCCACGCACAAGCCCATAACCAGGCAAAACAATCTAGTGAAGATTAGGCTTGGTAGAACTATTTTCTCCCTAGTTTTGGAGTAACAAAGACTGAGAGGACAAGCAACAAGAGACCACACAGCCTCTCCAACCCAGGAGCCACTGAGATACCATCTACTGATGAGCCACAGTTGATGTCCCACCTGGGGCAAATAAAGCCCTGCCTCCCACTGATATTTGGCTGTAAAAATAAAGGGGAAAGTGAGAAAAAGTAGGGAAAAATACAAAAATTACAGGAAAACTGCAAAAAAGCTGCTGCTTCTCACAATCCCCTTCTCTTGCAAATGCCCCTGGAGGATTTCCAGCTCCTTCTGAGGCCAAACCCAGCATCTACATCCAGCATAGGCTGAGCATAGCTCCTTGGCCTCCTCTTGCCTTTTCTGCTGCTGTAAAACTCTTCATCCTTATTGCATTGTACAAAGGTGAAGTTTTAAAGGTTAGGGAGGAGGGAGCAGCATGGCACGACTTGGTGCACGTGTTTGAGGTGGCCATTGCAAGTCAAAAAGGGTCAAGCCTCAGTATGACAGAGAGCAGGGAAAAGAAAGCATTTTCTTGCAACAAGTGGATTTTTCTTCTTCGTTTCAAACCTCTTGCAAAGCAAAATACACCGTATTGCAATGTTTTGTTGAAATAAAGACAATATTTGTCACAGAGCCCCAGCCATCCTCAGCATTCCCAACACTTTATTAATAGAGAGTTTCCTTTTCATCTCCCCAGGCTGGCTCCGACTCATGTCACTGCCTCGGTGACCCCGACGCAAATAGGAAAAGGATGCTCGTGTAGTGCAATGGAGAGAAACAAACAGGTCAGGCTGTAAAACAAGGACCAGCTGTCACCCAGGCATAGGGTCTTGCTCCCATGGTCCTTCCTTCATCCCACAGCAGCTTTGAATGGGATGGATCCAGACAAAATGTAGGCGTCAACTCCTTGCTAATCACTGCAGTGGTGTTGGCATCCCCACAGAGGTACTTAAGTGCTTTGTTGGCTGGGTTTGAGGGGGATTTTGCTGCATTTATGTGTCTTTTGGGAATCCATAGGTTTTGCGGGGTTTTTGCTTGTCTGTGTAATGGGAACGTTACAGATGGGATATATATAGGGACAATTTAAAGCAAGACATTAAGCTGAAAAGTCTGTCAAGTAAATGAATCCAGGGCAAGGGGATGAAGGAAGGGAGGAGTTCGGATTAAGGCAAGAGAGATAAAACGGGCTGGTTGGGGACTGAGATAACCCCCAGCTACTAAACACACCCCAAAAAGAGCTTATTTCATTTTGCAACAGCATCCCACCCACTGGGATTTGCAATGCTCTGTCTCAGACAATAGAATCCCAAAGTGGTTTGGGTTGAAGGGACCTTAAAGCTCACCCAGCTCCATTCCCTGCCACAGGCAGGGACACCTTCCACTAGAGCAGTTTGCTCCAAGCCCCTGTGTCCAACCTGGCCTTCAACACTGCCAGGGATGGGGCAGCCACAGCTTCTCTGGGCACCCTGTGCTAGCGCCTCAGCACCCTCACAGGGAAGGATTTTTATCGATATTATATAGATATATAAATCTATAGGGATATTACAGACTTTGAGAGATAAAATACCTTTCCCATTACTTAGACCTTTCCCTTTTCTCCTGTTCCATGTTAAGGTCCTGATTACAAATATACTCAGGAGGAGGGTTATTTCTTTGCAGAGAACTGGCCAACTCGTGAGCACAGTGGAGAACCTCAATAGCCCATCTTTTAGCCCACAAAGGGTTAATCTAGATAAGAAAGGGAGAGGAAAACATATCCAATAAAGCTGTTTCATCCCATCCCTACTCAGCCTGGAGAAACCACTGTTGGATAAATAGAGGAAAATTGCAAGAAGGTGCGCAACAACCCCGCGTGATTTCCAGGTGATTACGGAGGATAACAGTTATTACAGGCAAGAACAAGGAAGGTCAAACGACCTGATCCCGGTGCAAAGCAGCCATGCTGCTGCACTTAGTGCTCAGTGGCTCTTTCCATGGGGAATGGGGAATCTGAACCTCTGAAACATCCCCTCAGTGAAGAGGACTCCCTAAACCAGTGTTGGTGAGGGAAAAAGGTAGCCTGGGTGATGCAAAGGGGAAACTGCCTGAATTAGGGGTGTCTGGGGGCTTGCAGCACTGGAAATGTATTACCATGGACCGATGCTCTGCTACAGCCCTCCCTGTGTGACCCTGGGCATGACCCTTTGCCTCCACTCAAGCCCTGTCTCCAGCACCTCCATAAGAAACACCATTTACCTCAAACAAAATCTGTTTTCCTACTGAAGAACTGAGCAAAGATGCCAGTTTTAAACATTTCCATGGAGAAATATCAGGAAAACCCACCATATCCAAGCCTATGGAGCAAGATGCTGGGCAGACACGGAGATGGGTATGGATAAGCAGGGAAACAGGGGAAACCAAGAGGAGCATGAAATATGGGAGCACCAACCTCCTTCCCTGCTTCTGTCGATGACACGTTATCCAACTCTCCCATGAGGGACATGAGTTTTTATGGAGGAGCACACTTGTCTCCCTATTACAGGAATAATTTAATTAAGTTGGAGCAATGTAATTAATTTTAATTGTTCGTGATAATTCATTGTTTAATATGATATTAATAATTATATAAAAATTCCTAATGCCCAGGAACTGGCCTGTAATGTGCTAATTAAACTCTCATATAGGAAGCACTTAATTTAAAGCGTTGGGAAATTGTTTCTGGTCTCCAGAGCCTGAATCAGCAACCCAAGAAGATGAAGGGAAGCAAGAAGGGAGGTAGGGCTGTGCCCACCAGCTTCTGAACCCCAAATCCACCTGCAGCCACTGCGTTGAGTGGTGATGCACCTGAATATTCCTTTTTTTCTGGGATTTGGGGCTCCTTGAAATGATCTGTGTGGGGTGGAAATGGTGTGTGGGGTTCATCCCTCTTTTCCAGCAGCACATGCACCCCAAGAGCAATGCTCTGTTGAACTTTGCAGGGTGAAAAATGCTCATTTCCGTGTCCTCTGCTGTTCTCATAACTATCTCAAGTACTTGAATATACAATTTCCATCAAGGAATTACATGCTGCCGGCAGCCTGTTAAACCAGGCAAAGGACCCCCCGTGGAACTGTTTGCTTTCTTGGAGTGGTATCATCTTCAGAAAAGGATTTGTCCTCTAATTGCACCATCTGTGTGTTGGGAAGATGCGATTGCATCCCTTGGTTTGCTCATTTTTTCACCTCCCCTATTTCCTGCCTTGGAGAGAAACTGTGATTGCAGGTCCCAACGTCCCTCAGGCCCAGAGCTTGGATACCCAGACCTACCAGCCACAAGACTTCCATTTCCATTTTGGGGTAGGTCAGTGGGAAATACAGAGTGAGCACCAAAGCAGCCTCCAATGGGGTGTGGGATCCTGCTGCACCAACTGCCCCCTCTGCCCTCATGCACATCTCTGGGTCATGATCCCTCCTTGTCACAACAGGACAGACCCACAGCCCCATAGAGATGGTCCCCAAAAAGAAAGACCACAATGCACCCAAGCTGCAGGGCCAAAATGGGGCCAGAAGCAGCAAATTTGAGGAAAGGATGCCTGATGCTGGCTGGACGCAGGTTTGCTTACAAAGCACCTAGCACGTGATGAAGATGGAGGAGTTGGGGGGCTTTTCTGCGCCAGGAAGAGTAAGTGCTCCTACAAGCATCACCTAAATCCTCACTAGAGGTGATAAAAAGCATATCTATCCTCCCTCACCCATAGCAGCAAAACTACATTTCCATGGATGATGTGGTTGTGACCACATCAAAAACCTGTTCCTTTTTACCTGTTAAGGGCTTGATTTCCAAGTATCCCTTGCAAAAAGAGCCCTGTGAGGGGGAAAAAGACTCTCACATCTCTTGCTCTACCGACGATGCTTCAGTGCAAAGCCCTAGCTAAAAATACCTCTGCCTGCTTTGATGAGGCAGGAGACAGCGGCTCCCCGTGCCTTCAGCAGCCGTCATTAGCAGCTCACATCTGCCTGGCTGGCAGCAAACGGCTCCTTTTCCATGCAGAGGTGCTAAAAGAGAGGAAAAAAATCTAATAAAGTAAAGAAACCTGCACCATTTGTTTTATTTGCCAGCCCCGGAGCAATGGGAGATGTGCTGCAAAGCAACTGTTTGCTGCTTTCCCACCTCCCTCGCAGGTGGGTTTTACATTCTTTGTGGAGGAAAAAGAGACTGTGGGAAAAGAGAGAGTTATCTCCATGCAAAATAGCAGGGACAGAGCTAAGTAAGGGGGAAAAACCCTCTTAAACCAAGTGGGATGGTGGAAAAGCAAGACCTTTGTGTTTCTGCCAGCTGGAAGAGGCTCATAGACATCACCCAAGTCTCCATCTGTGCTTGCACTGGGAATAAAGATTAGATTTGATGGACTAGACCTGAAGCATCTCCCCAAGCAACCCCCTGTCCCAGGTTGTGAACTAGGTATTTATCACAAGGACAACTTCAGCACAGCAGATCCTCATGGGCAGTCAACCCGAGACAGCCAGCTGCCTGCAGAAGCTGGTTGTCCCCTTAAACCATGACAGCACCTCCCTGTCCCGCCGGCACATCGCTGGCAAGAGGTAATTAGTGCCAAAAGCAGAAGTAGTCTCGTTGTAATTAGTGTCATTTACTTAAAACACTCGACCTTGAGGAGGTTTTACATCGATCTCAGCTCAGGCACTGGAGGATTTGACAGCAGCAAATTCTTCCACGTGCATGGAGAACCCCCTTGATCTTGCTACCGCCCCCACAAAACCCTATTGGGTCTCCAAATCAATGAAGAGGTTTGGTTTTTCTTGGAAAACAGAAGGAAAGTGGTGGCAGACTGCTGCTGGCCAAACACCAGCTTTGCAAAGGGGACTCGAGCTTTAATTACTCCTTTCTCTTAACCTCATTGCACCTTGAGGTATTTCAGCATCCCTGGTGCTGGCAGTGGGGATTGATCGATCGCCTCTCCTTTGGCATCCTGATGGTCTGATGAATGTAAAACTAACCAGTTGCTTCCAACCCTGGGGAATTAATCACTTAAATGTGGGAATTACTCAATAAACCGTTCAAACCCGCAATAAACCAAGCCATTAAAAATTAATCACTTGACATCCCTGCCATGTAAACATAGCTAATAAGACTAAGGTAGGGAGCAGAGAGGGGGGAAACGGCCCTACATCACCTCTGTTTCCTAATTGTTGCCCTAAAATCCTCAAAAAGGCCATTAAAGGACCGAGCTCTTCCAGCCACATGCGCAGAATCAACCAAGCTGAGGACTGGCAGCTCAATGCCTCTGAACAAGTTTCATTTCCCCCAGGAGAAAGGCAGGGGGTTTTATTTTAAATCCCTTTCCTCCCATAATACATCTGACACTAATCAGGGTTCTAGCCCCATGGGAATCAATGATTAATGATGTTAAATATAGCAGGAGATTGCGAGGGTAAAATTAGGCGCCATGCATAAAACATCACAGCTCCTTGTTAGATAGTCAAATTAGACTAATGGTTTGATGTTCACGCGGGCTCTGGCCCTGTAATTATGAATGGACCAGCTAACCTCCTCCCCAGCTGCACACAGCTTGGATGCTGGTGCTGAGAAATAGCCTGGGCTTGAGCATTAATGAGAACACAGGCATCATAATTAGTCCACAAGGATGGGGCTGGTGGTGGACCTGAATGTCTTGAAGGTCAATGGTGTGGTAGGGACATCGTCTCACTGACAGGCTGCTTTGCATCCCTGAGGGTCTTGTACCATGGTGGAGTGGTTGGAGTCAGCATCATTAGAAGTTTGCCATGGAGTCAGCATCATTACAGTATGGCTTTGCCCAGCAGCACGGCCTTAGATCCAACATTCCCAAGCTTGGGGTGAGGATTTGCTGCAGCACATGGCCCTGTACCGCAGCAGGATGGTTGGGATTACACCCCATGCGTTTGTTATGGGTTGGCTTTGCCCAGCAGTGTGGGCATCACTCCAACATCCCATGTTAGCACTGTCAGAGCTGTTTGCTCAGCATGGTTTGCCCCCAGCCTCCTAGTTTTACACCATCATCTTCCACTCTCCTCATCACTAATTAGCTCCATGCAAAGTTATTAAGGAGCCCAACACTGGGGAGAAAAGGGGAAATGCAAAGCCATCAACTCATATAATCAGTTCCTCCAAGGCCAGAGCAGAGCACACAGATCTGGCTACAATTAATCCCATTATCAAGGAAAAAGATTGATGCGGAGCTTTTGAGTGGCTTGAAAGGGATGTCAAAAATGGGGTAAGGGAGGGATAAGCCTTTGTGAGAGTTTAAGCTGGGACAGTCACCATCCTTAAAGCTGGTTTTGAGAGAGATCAGAGCAACAGGGAAATAAAGATGGGAGGAAACCAGCTTGGAGGAAACTAATTCAATAACATCTTATTCCATGTCCCTTTTGCATAAGAGTGAGACAAAAAACAGCCTAACAAGACCAAAATGTTTGCTTGTCACCAGCACCATAATGTGGCATCCCTTGGAAAGCCCAATGAAGAGGCCAGGCATGGAATGGGAGCACCTAAGTGCATCCTCTGACCTAAAGGGCCGCATCCTTCCTCACACTGATGTGCCAGGATGTAACCGCAGCATCCTCCAGGAGAGGTATTTTGGGGCAGGAGAGCTTTTTTCAGTAAGCCAAAGGGATGAGAATGGATTCCACAACCTGGAGCAGGGCTTGGAGCTCACATCTACTCACTGATACCTCCCCAAACCATTATAAACCAGTTAGCCAATGGATGCATCCCCCTCCCTGGGCTGCAGTGAGCATCAAGACACTCCATAAAACAGCTTATTTTGGGGGGAAAAGAGGAAAATTCCCTCTCCCAGCACCAGCAGCAGCTGGTGGGAGACAAAAAGCCCCCCAAAGTTGCAGATGGCTATTTTGTGGTGCTGCGGAGATTGTCAATTGTTTGGAGAAGAGGAGATTATAGCCTGTCAGGCAACCTGAAACGGAGCCAGGCAGGATCTTTGCAGTCTTAAACCCCCCAAAATGAGTCAGCAGATCAAAACCAAGCAGTTGCCAAAACAAATACACACTTTTTCCCCTCTCCTGGCTGCAGAGAAGTGGGAGATGCAGCCCCAGACCCAGTGCTGCCCCCATCTTCCCTATGCTGGGGATGAAGTCTGGCCTGGGTGAGCTTCTTCCTGTTGCATTAGAATCTTTGCCTCTCTGGTTTTAATTGGAGAGGGTTGGAAGGAGGCAAAGCCATGATGCTCAGCCCTGGGTTCAAGTTTCCATTAACCTCTGGCCTGATCATGGGTCAATAGGCAGCAGAAGGTGAAGGTACAAGCCAAGCATGCTTCACCCCCGGACATGGGCAGAGCATCACCATTAGCAAAGAGCAAAGGACCTGGCAGCTCCCAAATGAGGGTTTTTCCTTCCCTTGAGCAGAATTTAACTTTCCCAGGCTTCAAACCCCTGTGAGGAAGTGCCCGCCCTGCTGCATCCCAGCTCCACTTGGGCACATCCTGACCCCCAGCTCTCCTGGGGACCACTTTTTGGCCCCCCACAGCCTTTTAAATCCTATTTTACCCCCAAATTCCCACCATCCAACAGGACCTGGTGTTGCCAGCAGCATTTTGTACCGGTGAAAGCGTTCAGCACCGGCAATGGATCAAAATGGCTTTGTCAAGGGAAAGGACGTGTCCACTTGACAGATTGGGGTTTGTCAGAGGCAGGTTTTGGCTAACAACCTGAGAGTTGTCATTTCTGACAAGGACTTCAAAAAAGCTCTGACACAAAGAGTGTTTAAGCCTTGTTTCTGCGAGAGGCTCCTGAGAGAGCACTTCTTCACAGGCTGCAATCCTATTAGGATGGGTTTCATCCCTGAGCCAGGGATGAGCCCACAGCAAGCGACTCAGAACCCCCAAATCCACACCCAAGGGGGTTACCCTCACCACGCAAAGCATTTTCATCCTTATCCCACCCACCCCATACTCCCTGATCTTTGCTCAAACCCCCAAAGCTCTGCAGCCCTTTGCAGCAGCACCAGGATGCGAAGCAAAGCCGCCGCTGCTGGAATGTGACAGCATTCCCAGGGGATACCTATGTCCAACCCAGCAATGAACTTTTAATAAGAGTCCAATAATGGATGGGAGATCGCAGCTTTAGGTACTTCCCTGTATGGCTGTGGCCAACCACATTAGGAAAATGTACTTAGACTAATGAATCTTGGAGTTATCTTTTCCTTCCTCATTGGGATTCCAGGAACTCACTGAGCCTCTTTAGCTGCAGAAGCCACAGGTCCTCGTTACCAGCCAGGAGAGACTTGGATCGGGTGGATTTAAGCCCTCAAATCCAATGGTTGGTGATGGAAGCTCAGCAAAGAGGGAGCCCAGTTCTCTAGGTTTACTGGTCCCAGTGGTGACCATCCATGAGTGGGGTTAAAGCACAGAAGTTGGTCCTGCATAGGATGCAACCAGCACTGTTGTGTGTCACCGAGCACCCTTCCATCTCTTTGGAGGAGACTGCCAGGACCCTGGGTCACATCCAAGCAATAGAGAAGCTGAAGACAACATTTGGCTTCACCCTCCCCATTGCTTCCTTTCCCCTTTCCCAAAGCTCTGCCTGTAGCAAACCTCCCCAAAGGCAGCAGCTACTTCCCAGCTCATCCAACTTCTTCTCTTGGCATCCTTTGCTGGCAGAGCCCTATCCCCAGGAATAGCAATGCATGCGGAGGTCCAGCTCTAGCAAACAATGATGCCTGATTAAGGCAGCTGCCTAATATCATACCCTGGGAAGGGGAAACTCTTCTCAGCAGCTCCAGCTCCTGTTGAAACAAGATGTGAAGCACCTCAGGTCTACCTTTCCCTTCCCTGTATTCCAGAATGAAGTTTGCATGGCAAGTGAATCCTCCAAAAGTAGGACAACTCCACTCAGCATCCCCATAGCGCTGCTAAAAGAAAACCAGAATGAGACCATATGAGTTGCATATGCTTTGGCTATTGCACCACTCTCCCCCCCGCTCCTTGTATGGAAGGAACTGAAGCAAGTGCTTCATAGAGACATCATGAATCAGCCTTTCATCCAGCGTACGTTGCATTATTTTTAGCCAGGGACACTATTGTATTGTGCTTGTGCACAGGAATCAGACCATGAAATTGGCTGGATGCAGACTAGTTGTGTTTGTCAGCATGAATGGGCAAACAAGCAGCTGAGCTGTGCCAGGGTGAAATGTTAAAAGCATTTAAGTGCCATTTAATGGCACCTGATATTAGGAAACTGGGCGTTGAATAAAAACCCCTTGTTGTTAAACAGCATCCTCAGCACCCAGCCCTGCTAGACATGGTCAGGAGAGAGGGTTGCCCCAAAATTAATCTGCCAACCCTAATTCAGGTTGGCAGGGCACCTATAGCATCTCTGCACTGAATAGGAAAGGCAGCATTGCCCTTGTAGCAAAATACAGGCAGCTACAAGTGCTCAGGCCCTAACTCAGCACACACGGGCATTGCAAGCAAGGAGGGGAGAAGAAAACTGCTCTTTTAGGGTAATATAAGCTCCTGGGGCTGGGTCACCCCCACTTAGGGTTGCAGTGGCTCCAACAATTACGAGTCACTCAAGCCCAAGGATGGGGCTGTGAGAGACACCTTCCAGCCCTGCAAGGGATAAGCACAGTGTAATTTCCCAGATGAGCATCCAAGATGGTCATGGTGGCTTTGGAACCTTTATTTATTGGCTAAAAAGAGAAGAAACTGGGGGCACTCTCCCCTTATCCCCAAGGTTTTGGAGCAGAAACTGAAATCCTACTTGGAGGGCATCGAGCCAGGAGGAAAAACAAACTCATCCAAGCTATCTGAAGAGGGCAATCACGGCTCTTCTCGCAGCCCAAATAGTTAGTTTAGCAAATTACTTTTGAACAGCCCTTGTTTTGACATTTCTCAAGTGTTTTGCTTCCCTTCTGTCCAACTCAAGGTGACTGTTTCCAAGCCAAGAGCAAAATAAGAGCTTTGGAGCTTGGCTTCCCCTTGCTTTGAGAAGCAGCTGGTCGAGGCATTAAGAATGATGGGAATAGGGGTAAACCCATCACCTCCCTCATCTCCATCCCTCCCTTGGAGCCACTTATGGGGCTGCAAAACTGATCTTACATGGAGCAAGAAAACCAGAGGAGGATGCTCAAGACAGGAACTCATTTCTCCCTTTGCTTTACACCCATTACTGCACTTCATTAAGCTAAGACTGAAGCCGCAGCAGGTGGGGAGGGGTTAGTATTGGTGGTCAGGTATTTCTAAAGCAAAAATCGATGGAGAGTGATAAAACCAGCACCATCAGCTGAGGTTGTGCTAAAGATGCTCCTTCAATTCTTTATTGATGGCAGGAGTCAACTGGGAACAGAGGTCAGGTCTGTCCTGCTGCTCCAGCATTAGTCACTTCATTAAGGCTTAAATACAGCTATTGCACTGCAGAGGCAATTGGCAAATGCCATGTATTTTACCTGTGCTGCATTGCTGTTAGCTGAAAAATGGGACAAAAAAAAATCAGGATTTAACATCCAGAGCCCCATCTCCATCCGAGATGCTGTCGCAGTGGATCTGCACGTCAGCTTTGCTATACCTGAACCCAGACTCAGTTTCAATCCTCGCAAGAGCGTATTTCCTCTGCTCTGCTGCTATATTTGACACCTCACTCATCTCCAGGGTCAGAGCCTGGAGGAAAGCTTGTGGATGAACATGGATGTCTGGAGGTGCTTTATCATCACTCCCAGGGCTGAGGCTGCTGCTCTCTGTGCTGGAGCTGTGTAGTTGGGCTTTGATAGCGGAAGCTGCATCCCGGCAGGTCACTACCTCCCCTGCTTGCTTCAGAAGCCAGAGACAAAGGTACCACAGGGGATGTTTTACATCTGCATTTGCTCCCGGCGATGCCTGTAGCTGGGTTCTGTGGCTGTCAGTGCAAGGAGAGAGTGTTCAAGCTGCACTTGGCCTTGCCTTAACCCTAACAGCAGGCACAAAAGGCAGGGAGAGCTGTCAAAGTGCGGAGCAAAGCTCCAGGTTGCTCCTCTGCAAAGGGGATTTCAGTGTTCACAGCAATGGGGCTTGCAAACACCAACAGTAGGGCTCATCTCTGAGTAAAACCCCTTCCAGTCTGGCTCCAGGACGCTGGTCCATTGAAAACCAGGCTCTGCTTTTGCTCCTTGCAGCTTCCCACAAAGCAGTAATGTAGAGAAACCCTCATTGCCTGTGAGGAGAGCAACTATGAGGTAAAAAGCTTGCCTTAAACTGGCTTTGGAAATGTCCCAGGCAGGGCAGTGGCAGGATGAAAAGCCATTGGTGTGGCACAACCACATTAAAGCTCAAATAAATACTTTGCTGAGGATGATGGCCAGGGTCAGCTTGATGGGAAAGGTTGATTTATGTTTTCCAATGTTCCTAGGGCTTATTATCCCCTTTTTTCCCCCTCTTCCCACCATTTTTGGGCTAAAACCCCCAAACCCAGCCTGGGTTGAGCCCCAGTTGCTTTTCTGTCAATGCAAGTGGCACAGCTGAAGGAAATGGAGCATTTTGGGCAGGACTTACCTCCTTTGGAAGAGCAAAGCCCAACTCCAAGGAGGGGATAATGCCAGTTTCAAGGCAATCAGATTGAGCTGAGCAGGGTCTCAATGCCATCCCAGCTAAGCCAGGCACCAGGCTGGCTGCCAAACCCCAACCAGGTTAGCACCAAGCCTCAGTGTGGCTTTGGTAAGCCCACATGCTGCCAAAACACCTCCTAAGGTGGGATTGGGGGATGAACCCTGAGCTCCACATCCCTTTGCTTGTCCCCTTTGCAATGCCAAACACCCCCCAGACACACTGCATGGCTCATGCTGCAGCATCTTTGCCCTTCAAGGTGAGAAAATTAAGGTGTAGAGATAGAAATTTCTCCCTGTTTAGTCCACGTAAAGAGCATCCTTGGGCACAGAAGCATCCCACCCAACCCCTTTCTATGAGCAAACCAAGATGCAACATGCCTGCATTGGAGGTGCCCCGGGCAGGGGAAAACCCTCTTTTGCCAGGTTGAGGATGTAGCCAGCCACTGGCTGGTTCAGCTTTTGACAGTGCTGGGATTATTACCTGCTGTTCAGTTGGGTTTAATACTTCCAAATTGCCAAGGCAAAATTCACTTGGAGGAATTAAAAGGGCACGGATATTGCCTGTTAGCAGCAGGAGGCGACTCCATCCCGCTGCTCAGTGCTATCAGTGTGTACCCCCCTTCCCAGGCTTTGTTTTCCTGAAGCCTTTCTATGCAAACACCCTGAGAGATCTTAAATTCTCACTTAAGCTGACACGATGCAAGCCAAGCATGGCCGATGCGTGCACACGTGTAAGGGAAGACAACCTGGAGATGCAGCTGCAGCCTTAAATATCCCTCTTGTTTTAGCTGCAGGGTAGCATATCGCCCTGCAATACAGCTGGCTTCAGCACCCAGCACCCATCTGCACCACGCTCTGCACCTTGGCACCCATCCTGATGCATGCAATCCTTCCTCCTGCCTTACAAAGGGCTTCACGGAGCATCCAGTTGCCCTTCTGGGGTTCTGCATGTTGCTACCCAATCCTGTAGAGAAGGAAGGGGCTGGGAAGCAGCTCTGCATCCCATCCTTTCAAAGCAGGCAACTATTTCTCCACTGGGAGAGTGTGCAAAGAGCTGCAGCCGTTAACCCTCTGCTTCAGTGAAGAGGGGGGTGAGGATTTGCACGTCCAACCCAGCAGCTTCAATCACGTCACATAAGGGATGTGGGAAGGACGCCGGCTCCTTGAGTTCTTACGAAGGGAAATAAGATTCAGGGGATGGAGTGATGCTCATGGGCACGGTTTGCAAGCTCCAGCCCCAAAAGGTGCTGCATCCCAAGGGAGCTCAGAGCTTCAGAAGCACCACAACGCCCAAAACCTCCTCCAGCAAGCTGGAGCAATTCATTCCTTGCTTTTCTCCCCACTGCCTCACCTCGGATAGCCATTCCCAGTGGGATTTTCCCCAGAATTTAGGGAACGTGCATTCCAGTCAGTTAAAACAGGGTTTTTTCAGGCTGATAAGGAAGGATGCAACCTTATTTAAAAGTCATTTTTCCTTGTAATGGAGGCACTTACCCCTCGGATACATCATTTGCCTCATATGGGTTTTATTGCAGTAATAACTCCTGGAAGGCCCTCAACAGATGGAAGTTTGATTTGGCTAATTATCACACTTTGAGCTATTGTGGGGAAGGTGCTGCTGGGGGTCAACACATTTGGGGCTGCAACCCTACAAAGGAGCAGGGTGATGGTGGAAACTGGGGATGCTCCAGCTTTCCCGACCTATTTTAATGGCATTAAGGAAGAGGGAGAGGGGAGGAAATGCCATTCCTCCTCTACAGCAGAGCTCCCATTCCAGGGAAAATAAGAAAAAAGGGATTCAATATATTTTTCCTAGTCTTTCTGAGCTCTTCTCCCTCTGAATGACAATTGCCAGCCTATTCATTTGTGCATTATGGTCATGGAATATATATAAGTCTATATATAGGGGGAGGTAGTGCTGCATAAGCCTCTCTAGCACTGCTTTACACATGTAACCACTCCTCAGATATGCCTTCCTTTTAAAACCCCAGCTGATTCCCATGTAAAGTGCTCCAAATCCCTGTTTTGCCATAGGGAGCATGTGTGGGACAATGTCCTTAGCTCTGGGCCACTGCAAAAGGAGATTGGAGCCTCTGCCACCCCAGAACATGGCTTGAGAGGGGTTTAAGGGAAGGATCCTGAAGGGTTGCACTAAATTTGGTGAATTCTGGAAGAATATATCCCAAATATATATATATTTATATGTAAGCATATAAATATATGTAATTATAGGTGTGTATACTGGCTCCAGGCTCCCTGCACTGAGCAGAGAGGTTCTGGATGAATACCACACCCAGGATGAATTCATTGGTATAACTGTGGTCTAAGCAGTGCAAAGAGACCCATGGAAATCAAGAGATGGGGTCACATCCCCCAAAAGCAAAGAGGTAGGGGGAAATCCTATAACCCAGGGAGGGGCATGTAAAAACCAAACAGGGTTAGTTTTCCTCCTGCCCAACCACTTCTGTCTAATGGAATAACTTCTGCATCAAAAGCTCCCCAGGTGACATGATTCCTTAGGGCTTCGTATCCAAATGCCTTCAGAAAGACCCTAACTTCATCCAATGGAAACAATATTTCCTCCCCTGCTTCATATATATATGCAAAATTATATATATGCAAATATATATTTTATATATGCAAAATATACATATTTGTATGCATATGTATATATCTAAAGCACAAGATGCATATACATGCAGCATCTGAGTGCTCCTAAAGGCTGAGGAAAGATGCAGCGCCCAGCGCAACCGCCCAGCCCTCTCCATCCCACCCCATCTCCTGCACCCCACTCTTCTGCAGCAATTTAATTGCTTTCCTCTTTTAATTGCTCCTTTCAAGGCAGGTTTCTCAGCCCAAATCTCAGGCGAGCGCATCTTCAGAGCGGGGCCTTGCCTTTGGAGCTCAAAGCAATTTCTTCTTTGCTCCTTTCCCCCCCAGGCTCCCACACTGCTTGTTATGATGATGATTATTATTATGTATTTATTTCTATTTCTTTTCTACCCACATCTTGCAAAGAGAAGGGGGGGGGGGGAAATCCAAGGAGAATCAAACCAGGTTGATTAAAGGCAACAGAGGGGGAGGATGGACAGGGAGATAGGAAGCCAGCTTTGCCTGCTTCTCCTGGAGTAGAAGCAAAGGAGAAGCACCACATGACTCTTTTCCCTTTGCTAGACCACGTTCCCCTCCTAGAACCCTCTCCGATTTGATTTCCACTCCCAGATTTCAGGGGATGAAGGAAATCTCCCCTTTCCTGAGGCTCAGGAACCTCACAGTGCAGCTCATTCCCCACCCAAGCACTGCCTGAAGGACACAGCTGCTTCAGCCAATTCTCTTCCACTGCAAAGGGACATTCAGTAAGCAGAGCAGGGTCTTCAAGATGAAGAAAGAGCCACAAAGATCCCATTGATTGGCCAACTCAAACCAGGAGGAGCTTTTTGATCATTCAGACAGGCTTTAGAGCAGGGGCTGCTCATGAAACCATCACTCCCCATCCTCTGCAATACAGATAAGGGCAAATAGCCCTGGAGCCTATTTGCCACCAGGGTATGGACAGGGCCTGGTGGGAACCAAAGCAGATGGAAGAAGGTGGAAATGGAGAACTCCATTCAGGTACAGGTGGACAAAGAGCCTGATTTGGGGGGAGGCTCCACATCCTCAAGGCTTAAGCATGATGGAAGAAGTTCCCAGTTGCCCATACCTGGCAAATACCTCCTCTAACCCTCCATGGACCACTACAAATGCAACCACAAGGATGCTTGCATGTGAGATGCTCCATGTACAATGCATCCCTACAGGATAAGGGTTCTGAGCCTGCTCCTCCTTAAAGACCAACACATCCCAACCAGTTCTAACACTTCAAGGCAGCAAAAAGTTCTATTTTAGGTCCAAACCCTTCCCCTGGGAGCTCTCAGAAGCCAAGAGGCTGCCCCAAGGCCCTCAGAATCCCCCAGGTGGCATCTATCAGAGAATAAGCAACAAACACTCTTTCTAAACCAGAGTCCTGGGGTTTTATCTTCTTCTGCTTGTACAGTCATTAAACGGAGGCTTCTGCTTAACAGCATTTGCTGTGTGTTTGCAAACAACTGCCTGCAACAAGCTCTCCAGCTGCCCTGGCACGCTAGTATCCAGGTGGGATGATGACACTGGAAAAGGGATCGATACAGAGAATAGCAAGAAGAAAAAAGGGGAATAATATAGAAAAATTGAATAATAAGAAGCAGCAGATTGGGAAGATGAGTAGGGGCAGGACCTGTAGCTTGAATGAGGGGAGTGGGCTCAAGGCTTGCAAAAAGCAGCTTCTAAAGTATACCGGTATAGAAATAGATATGAATATATAAAAATATAATTTATAATACAAATATATAAAGATAGTTAATGCATTAAATGCCATCTGTGGTTAAACCAGAAAAGATTCGCATCCCATGCATAGAAGAAGTGGTGACAATGCCCGAGGCTGTCCCCAGATGTGGTGAAATTAGGGTAAGACCACACTTGGGTTAATAACGCAGCTTGCTACAGTGGCAGCAACAAACACCATTGGCTTTGGTGATTGCCCTTGATTTTTGGGACAATACCCACCACTGGCAGGCAACACAAGAAACACCCTCATTAACTGAAGGATATTAAATTGGAATGAGATAAAAGCAGCCAAGGAGGTAGAGCAGCTCCAGTGTCAGCTCCAGTGTCAGCTCCAGGAAACCTGGAGAGGGGCTTTGGACAAGGGATGTAGGGACAGGACAAGGGGAATGGCTTTAACTGCCAGAGGGGA